>JABUQX010012900.1:0-5000 GCA_015478945.1 Trachelipus rathkii | reverse complement strand
CATTGCTTAAAAAAACATGCTTCTGCACCATGCGCTCTTGTACGTAAAGTTATTAAAAAGATGGACTTAAATCCATTGGAGCAGATATTCTACAGGAGCCTTTAATAAAAATAATTTATAATTTATATATATATATTACTATATATATAATAATCAACCTTTTGAAACTCAGAGCACCTATATAATAAATATATATATATATATATATATCTAGTATATAATATATATACTGTATAATATATATACTATATAATATATATATATATATATATATATATATATATAAATATATATATTATATATATCATATAATATAATATAATACGTTATGTATAGGGATTATATATATTATATATATAAGCTCATACCATTATTGTTAATTAAAAATTAATTAAAAATTGATTACCTACTATATATATCAGATACTATATTATGTATATTGTAATCATAAATATATCAAGGTTGCATAATAACCCCAAGTAAAAACTATAGACTTTTCAAAAAAATTTATTTAGATTAAAAGTTTCGAAAATATATGTTGAATCTGAAAATCTAATTTTTTTTTTTTATTCCATCAAAATATTTAAAAAGTTTTTTTTTTATTTTACCCATTATGCTTCATATTTTCGTTCAATTAACAATATGGTATTACTTTAACTAAAAGGAATACCAATAGTGTAACACAAAAATGGCAGGAGTTCCGGGTCCTCTCGGCCTGCCGGTGGGTGACGAACGGGGTCGAGGGGATTTCAATCTTTCCACATGTACCCCGTCGCTAGATCCCTACATATTGGGGGAAAAGTGAGATATATAATAAATAACTTTTCTAAAATTTTTCCGCGTGATGATAGAATAAAGAGTGACGTCCACAAAAAAAAAAAAAAAAAAAACAAAAAAAAATTAAAAAAAAAAAACAACATAAAAAAACAATTAATGATCAACAATATATTTGAACGAAAATCTTTTAATCTAAATAAAGTTATTTAAAATGAAAAGTCTATAAGTTTTAATAACTTTGAGATGCAACTTCAGCCATATAATGATATATATATATATATATATATATATAAGTATATATATATATATATATACTTTGATGAATATATATCATTCATATATTAGTAATATTAGGTACTATTACATTATAATATATACATATTCATATATAACCTTATATATACTCTATACATTACAAAGAAACAGAAGTTTAATATTGAAGTTTCTCTATATACCTACTAATATTATATATACATATATATATGCTTTATTTTATTTTCGGCACACAGAAAAACTTAAACAAACTTAAGTCCACTCCGATAGTTGATGGGAAAATGGACAATGTGATAATTATTAAAAAATACAATCGATAGTTGTTTAATCGATTATTTGTAAATATATATGATAAAATAACAAAAAATCGCATCAGTGCGTGCTTACAAACAGGTATTCTATTATTCGTCGGATGTGTTATTGAGGTGACACCGTGGTTGATACGCGCTAAATTAAAAAATTCACATGTATAAGTGACTATGTTATTATATACTCGCCCAAAACGATCTGGAGATTATGCACTAGGTTGTTTAGCGTGACATTTCAACTTAAAATTCTTGCAACAAAAGAGATGTGAGAAATGTTTAAAAGAAATGTTCAATAGTAAAGAGATGGAGACAAATTTAATTTACTGCGTGGCAAACAACTAAGTTGTACGGCTAAAGAGTCAATATAAATACCTCCTCCAAAACTATGGGTTGCCCAAATGTAGCGTCTAGTCATACAAGGATGGTCGACTTGGACTATTATTGCGTACTATTTTCCGCTGACGATGCACGACAGTCACAGCATATAGGTTCCTCCATGTTACGTTGCACGTTGAGCGAGTGCCAAAAACATTGTAGACCTGGGTTTAACTTTGGCTCGTGAGGTATATATATATATATAAGGAGTCAGCTATATATAATTCTAGATGAAGATAATCACGCTATAAATATATAGTATATATATATAATATATATTATATAATATTATATATATATAATATATATATATAATATCTTATATATATATATAATAGAAAATAATAATATAAATGATAATATCAAATATGTAATATATATATAAATAAATATTCAATAATTTTGTAAATTATATCAATTTTAGTTTCAAATATATATATATATATAGTATATATATATATATAATATACGATATATATACTATATTATATATATAATATATATATATATATATATATATAAATATATTCTATATATATAATTATTATTATCATTATAGTTATTATTATTATAATATAATCCATATTATTTATCGTATATCTATGAGTAAACTAGTAATAATATACATATATAAACTAATTATAGTAACCTATATTATATATATACCTAACTAATATTATATACACTAATATAATATTCCCTATTAATTAATTAATACTCATATTATTATTATTATATTAATTTAAATATTGATTTATATATTGTATTACACTAAATGCTACTTTAGCAAATATTTATTTAAATCATTTCAATAAAATTAGTATAGCATATATATCAAAGCTTTATTAAATTTAAATATACTGTATATAAAATTTCTATTAATAAACATTTGTATATATTGTAATAAGAAGTTGAAATATAATCATATATAAGTATATCAGGAAATAGTGTAGACTATCTATTAATATATATAATTAATAAAATATATATTTACAGCTACTCTTTTTGATTAGGCTACAAATAACTAGTATACGTAATATATTATAGTATAAAAGATTTCAGATTTTAAAAACATTTATATATAATATATATAATATATTATACTATATTAATTCATAATTAAGCATGTTAATAAAATCTAGATATAAAAATAATCTAATATAGTAAGTGTGTATAGATCACCAGTATATAATATATATAAACTATACAAGGGGTAGTAGTAGATTAGTAAGTATATATATATATATATATAATATACTTATATATTAATCTAATATAAATTTTATACCTGCTTATTTAATATTATATAATATATTATCTTCTATTCTGTTTTTAGTTGATACTAGCTTTATACAACTTTAACCGTTAGCTTATATATATATATATAATTATACTGTTATTATATATAAAAAAATAAAAACGCTTATATATATTCACTGTATACATATTTATATGCATTATTATATATATATAATATATAACTTATCTGATACTATTATATATAACTTGAGCTTTATATAATATATAATTAATATAATACTTTCTGCTTCTATATATATATTTAATATAGTTTTATATATAATACTTACTACATATATATTTATTATATGTAATATAAATCTATGCATATATATTTTACTATATACTATTTATAATTATAATTTATTATTGTTAAGATATATGAAGAATTTACGTATCTTGATTATAATTTGTTTTAAATATTTTTAAAAATGATCTTAACTATAATTTTTATATTTCTAATTTTATTTAAAATTATATAGCTATTCCCTTTCAATGAAATCTTATTTTATAATAATAATGATCAAATTATTTTTAATAATAACAAATATTGTCTTTCTATGTAAATATTTTATATACGCGTCGATTGTGGATGCGCCTTTTATTAAATTAATTTTAATTATGTTCTAATAAATTTTGGTTCTTTTATATAAATTTGTTTTAAATGTATTTTGAATTAGTAGTCTTTAATTTTTATTGAATTTTTAAATCTTTCTTTAAAATTAATACTTTCTTTAAAATTTTATAATATTTCTTTAAAAGTTTGTACTTGTATAGAGAAAAGCTAGAAGTGGTCCTGAACCAATTCTCACAAAGCATGAGGCGATTTTATTACCCTGAAGCCATTCAAATCCGTGGGCTCGGAATTTTATTAAAAACAATTTCTAAAATTAACTAATGATGAGTTAGAAGCAAGAGTCTTAATATCAGTAAATCCAATAGGTGTGACCGCTCTACAACCAAGGGGGGATTAAGTAATGGTGCTTTTGTTTTACATAATTACTGCTTTTAAAAAGACTTACCTTTTACTGCTTTTTAACACATCTATGAACTTTTCTTAGGTACTTCAAATTTATTCTTAATACTTTTGAAACTTTCTGACCTAGCTTAAAGACAGTTTTTTAACTGCTTTTTATAGTTCTTGACATTCTGCTATAAACTGCTTTAACTCAATATGTTTTACTTGTTTTAAAAAAAAAACTCATATATTTATTACATGATATTACATACTCTTAAGCAGTAACTACAGTAAATCATAGAGGTGGTGACCTATTACAATCTTATAAAATAAATGGAAATGACCAAGGGGGGATTAGTATAAATAGCTTTTGATCTCTAAAATGGTTTACGAAGTTGGAGGGAGTAAAACGGAATTAAAAGCTGTTGCTCAAGCGTTTCAATTTCTGCTGCTTTTAAAACTGGCTCCGACTCTTTGTATATAATTTTATTTCTGGTTTGTGAAGTTGAATCGGCGTTAAACTAGCTGTTAAAACCTTTGCATCTGCTCTATACTGTTAATTTAGTAAAAAACTCATATATTTTTATTTAACACATTAATGTTTTTTATATTTTTTACTATTTTTTTTAATATTTTATTATTTTTCTATTTTTATTCTTTTGTTTTGGGATATATTATACTTTATCTTTTTTTTTTTTTTTATTTTTTTATTCTTTTTAAAATTTTTTTTTTTAATTATTTAATAATTTTTTTTTATTAAATTTTAATATTTTTATTATTAACTTGTGATTATGTGTTAAATACATTTTAAAACTTTCTAAGAAATTTCTATTATTTTTTTTTATGATCTTCTTATAAAATAATTTTAGGGCTTTTTTTTTTATTCATTTATTTTTATTAAATTGTTTTGTTATTCATAAAGAGACTTAGTGTTATATTACTTTCATGCCTATTGTTATTGATTTTGAACACAAAACATAAATGACACGCGCCGCTTGTGCACACTACAT
>JABUQX010012899.1:20000-33679 GCA_015478945.1 Trachelipus rathkii | reverse complement strand
AGATATATATATATATATATATATATATATATATATATATATATATATATATATATATATATATATATATATATATATATATATATATATATATATATATAATATATACATATATATATATATATATATATATATATATATATATATATTAGTAGTGGCTTGGATGGAGAGGAAGGTGATGAGGAAGGAAGTGGGTAGAATTAAGAGTGAGAAGTTATGAACAAGGTGTAATAAGAATAAATATTTATCGGAAGTAAATCAGTTGAATGTGAACAAGTTGAAACTGAACAAATCTGGAAGCAAATGAAGGAAGCGGTTGTTAGAAGTTAGAAAGAAGAATGCGGATGTGCCGAAGTAAGAATGTTAAAAGCGAGTGGTGGAATGAAGAGGTGATGCAGGAGGTTAAAAGTAAAAAAGAAGCGTGGTTGAATGTACTAAAAACGAATGATGAGGTCACAAAAGAAAGATGTTTGGAATTATATAAAGAGGAAAAGGAATACTAAAAGGTGCTACGTAGGAGGAAATAAAAAAAAGAGGTAATGAAACGCTTGGAAAGAGGATATGAATAGGGACTTACTGGGCAATAGGAAGCTCTTCTGGAAGGAAGATTGAAAGGTTAAGTATGAGAATAAGGGGAATCTATTAGAATAATGAACAGGGATGGTGCTTTCGTAACTGAGGAAATAGATGTGAAGGAGGTGAGGGAACACTTGAAAATATGCATAACATTGGCATGAAGAGGTGATAGTGAATGTGTGGGTTTGATGAAAGAAAAGAAAAGTGTATAGGAAATGTTGAGTAGGCAATGGGTAGAGGAGGAAAGTTGGAAGAACGGTAAATCTGCAGTTATAGGATGAAATTACGGGAAACGATCATGAACGGAGGCGAGATAGTGATTGATTGGATTTTTAAGTTGTGTAACAAAGCGTTTATGGAGGGTATAGTTCCGAGGGATTGGAGGAGAGAAGTAATAGTACCCCCTTATATAAGGGTAAGGAGGATAAGGGTAACTGTAGGAATTATAGGGAAATTAGTTGATTGAGGGTTGTAGGGAAGATATATGCTGGTAATTTGGTTGAAAGGGTGCGTCGAGTGACTGAAGGAATGATTGGTGAAGAACAAGGTGCTTTTAGAAGTGGTAGAGGATGTGTGGATCAAATTTTTACATTGAAACAAATGATTGAAAAAATGAGAGAAGAAGAATAAATTGTATTTAGGTTTTATGAACTTGCAACAGGAGTATGACAGGATTAATAGGGTACGCTTCTGAATGGAATCAAAAGTATGTATGACGATAGTGAAGCGTGTGTAAGAATAAACGGATTGAATGTGACTGGTTTAATATTAACAGCGGAGTGAGGCAGTAATGTGTTATGTCTACTAGGTTATTTAATTTGTATATGGATGGGGTTATGAAAGAATGAGAGGTAGGGGTGGCAGGGAAAGGTGCTAAGATGATGGAGAATAGAAGAGAGTGGAGGGTGCCCAGCTTATTGTACGCGGATGATTTGGTTTTGTGTGGCAAATACGAAGAGTTTATAGAGGAATGGTAGAGGGGTTTACCAGGTGTGTAAAAGGATAGTTTGAAAGTTAAAGTAGATAAAAGTAAGGTTATGGTAGTGAGTGAGGAGAGTTGGCTGTGTGAATTCATGTTACATGGTGAACAATTGAACAAGGTCTGAGTTTAAATATTTAGATATACTGGATGAAAAGGAAACAGATGATACAGCATGTAGTAGGAAAGTTGTGAATGGCAGTAAGGTGGCTGGTGCAATTAAGTCCTTGGTGGATGTAAAGGGACTAAGTCTTGACTGCGCTAAGATTTTGTATGAGGGTATGTTGTTACCTGTTAATGTATAGTAGTGAAACTACGGTATGGAATAAGAGGTATAGACCAAAGATTTAATGTGTTCAGATGGACATTCTTAGGGACGAGTTAGGTGTGAGAAGAATTGAGAAAATGAGGAGTGAACGCATTAGGGAGTTGTGTGGTGTGAAGAAAGGCGTAAATGAGAGAATAAACGAGGGTACATTGAGATGGTTTGGTAATGTGGAAAGGATGGATGATAGTCGGTTGGTTAGCTGATGTGTAGTGGTGAATGTACTGGGAATTGACTGGCTAGGAGACCGAAGAAAAAGTGGATTGAGTCAGTAAAGGTATGTTTGAAAGAATGTGAATTTGGTAGAGGCGAGAAGAAAGACGCACAACAGGAATAATGGCTGGGTTTTGTGCGGGAGTATGGTTGTCGACTATGCCCAAGTGATGACCCCACATTGACGAGATACCACTGTGAAGGTCCATCGCAGTCTCTTGAAACCCTAGGGTGGCTTTTTCCGAATGCAACGAGTTCTATCTTAAGGGTAAAAAGGGAACGGTAAAGGGGGGCTTTATTTTCGACTTGTGTCATGCGGCAAAGAGACCGAAGAAAAAGTAGATTGAATAAGTAAAGGAATGCCTGGAGGAGAGAAATGTGACTTTGGCAGAGGCAAGAAGAAAGGTGCATAATAGGAGTGAATGGCGGGGTTTTGTGAGGGAGTATGATTGTGGCCCACCTGGGCCAAGGGATTAATCCCACATTGACGAGAAGCCTTAGTGAGGATCCGTCGCGGTCCCTTGAAGCTCTAGGGTGGATTTTCTGACTGCGACGAGTCCTCACTAAATATATAAAGGGGTCGATAAGGCTGGGCTTTCTTTTCGACTTGCGTCATATTCTTCTACTACTTTTGTTTCCGGTGCATGTCACGCACCTTACCCCCAGTATTGGGAAAGAAGGTGGGTGATGATGACGATGATATATATATATATATATATATATATATATATATATATATATATATATATAAAAATATATATATATATATATATATATATATATATATATATATATATATATATATATATATATATATATATATAATCCGACCGGTTGATAGGTTACAAAGCCAAAGTGCCGGTGAACGACTGAGGAGAGAATGTGAGTTTGGCAGAGGCGAGAATAAAGGTGCATGATAGGAGAGAATGGCGGGGTTTTGTATGGGGCATGGTTGTGGCCCACCTGGGCCAAGGGATGAACCCTTACATTGACGATTTACCATGGTGAGGGTCCGGGCTACGGTCCCACGTAGGGTGGATTTTCCGTCTGTGACGAGTTTTACTGGTTCATGGCAGGGAGGGTAACGCTGGGCTTTTTTTTCCATTGTCATAATCTCTGATGTTTCCGGATCTTACCCCCAATCTTGGGGCAAAGAGGAAGATAAAGAAAGAAAGATATATATATATATATATATATATAAAGATATATATATATATATATATATATATATATATATATATATATATATATATATATATATATATATATATATATATATATATATATATATATATATATATATATATATATATATATATATATATATATATTTTTTCTTTCTTTTCTTTACTTTGCCCCAAGATTGGGTAAGGTGCTGTACAATACAGAAAAGAAAAGCAGTGGAGAAACATGACAAACGTCTGAAAAGAAAAAGCCCAGCCTTACTGCCTCCCTCTGTACCATTAATTAGTGAGAGCTGTCACAGACAGAAAATCCACCCTAGAGCATCATGGGACCGCGACGGACCCCTCACTATGGTAAATCGTCAATGTAAGGGTTCATCCCCTGGCCCAGGTGGGCCACAACCATGCCCCCATACAAAACCCCGCCATTCTCTCCTATCATGCACCTTTATTCTCGCCTCTGCCAAACTCACATTTCTCTCCTTCAGACATTCGTTCACCGACTCAATCCACTTTCTCTTCGGTCTCCCAGCCGGTCGGTTCCCAACACACTCTCCACTATACATCCGCTTAACCAACCGACTATCATTCATCCTTTCCACATGACCAAACCATCTCAACATACTTTCTTCATTTATTCTCTCATTTACCCCTTTCTTCACACCACACAACTCTCTAATACGTTCATTCCTCACTTTATTAATTCTTTTCACACCTAGCATGCCCCTAAGATTGTCCATCTTAACACATTGAACTTTAGATCTATACTTCTTATTCCAGACCATAGTCTCACTACCATACAATAACACAGGTAACAACATACCCTCATGTAAGACTCCTAGCGCACTCAAGACTTAGTCCCTTTACATTCACCAACGATTTAATTGCACCAGCAACCTTCCTGCCATTCACAACTTTCCTACTACACTCTGCATCATCCGTTCCCTTCTCATCCAACACATACCCTAAATATTTAAACTCAGACACTTGCTCCAGCTGCTCATCATCTAACATAACTTCACACTGAGGACTGTCCTCACTCACAACCATAACCTTACTCTTATCTACGTTTACTTTCAAACCCCTCCTTTTACATACCCTGCCAAATCTCTCTACCAATCCTCTCAAACTCTCTTCAGATTCGCCACACAGAACCAAATCATCCGCATACAATAGGTAGGGCACCCTCCACTCCTCTCCATTCTCCATCATTCTAACACCATTTCCTGCCATCCCCACCTCGAATTCTTTCATAACCCCATCCATATACAAATTGAATAACCAAGGAGACATAACACAACTCTGTCTCACTCCGCTATTAATCCTAAACCAATCACCATTGACACCATTTATTCTTACACACGCTTCACTATCGTCATACATACTTTTGATTCCATTCAGAAGTCTACCACCAACACCATATATCACTAATACCTGCCATAAAGCTTCCCTATTAACTCTATCATACGCCTGTTGTAAATCCATAAAACCTAAATATAATTTATTCTTCTTCTCCCTCATTTTCTCAATCATTTGTTTCAATGTAAAGATTTGATCCACACATCCTCTACCACTCCTAAACGCACCTTGTTCTTCACCAATCAGTCCCTCAGTCACTCGACGCACTCTTTCGACCAAAATACCAGCATATACCTTCCCTACAACACACAATAAACTTATTCCCCTATAATTTCTACAGTTCCCCTTTTCTCCCTTACCCTTATATAAGGGTACTATTACCGCTCTCCTCCAATCCCTTGGAACTATACCCTCCATAAACGCTTTATTACACAACTTCCAAATCCAATCAATCACCATCTCGCCTCCGCTCTTGATCATTTCACTAGTAATTCCATCTATACCTGCAGATTTACCATTCTCAACTTTCTCACTCTACCTATTACCTCTTCCCTACTAATTACCCTTCATCCCCAGAATACCTATTTCTTCTTGAACCACATCAAAACCACACACATTCACTAACACTCATCATTACTGTTAATATTGTGCAGATTTCCGAAGTGTTTTTCCACACTCCCCTCACATCCATTTCATCAGTTACAAAGCCCCATCCCTATTCATTATTCTAAGCAGATTCCCCTTATTCTCATTCTTAACCTTTCGCGCTTCCTTCCAGAAGAGCTTCCTATTTCCTTGTATGTCCTCATTCATCCTCCTTCCAAACTGTTCATTTACCTCTTGTTTTCTCCTACGTATACATCTTTTAGTATTTCTTTTTTCCTCCTTATATAATTCCAAGCATCTTTCTTTTGAAACTTTCATCATTGGCTTTTAGTACATTCAACCACGCTTCTTTTTACTTTTTTTTAATTTCTTCACATCATCTCTTCATTCCACCATTCGCTGTTAACATTCTTACTTCCTACTTTAGCACATCCACATACTTCCTTTGCACTACTAACAATTGCTTCCTTCATTTGCCCCCAGATTTGTTCAGTATCAACTTGTTCACATTCAACCGATTTACTAGCGAGTGCTCTTACATACTTATCCTTATTCTCTTGCTCACTCTAACTTCTCACTCCCTAATTTTACCTACTTCCTTTCGTATCACCTTCCTCTCCATCCAAGCCCCCACTAACTTAATTTTACATAGAACAATATAATGATCCGATAATCCCATTCCTAAACCCCTCACTGATTTAACATCCAACACACATACTTCAACATCTCCTTCTTCACCAACACAAAATCAATCATACTTTCACTTCGATACCATCTCTACCTACACCAACTCTAGTATACTTATGAATACTCTTGTGTTTAAAGAAAGTATTACTTACACACATACCTCTCTCATCACAGAAATCAATCACCTTCCTACCATTCTCATTTTCTCCCCACCCCAAAACCACCTGTTATACCATCCCTTTGATCACCTATCCAACCATTCAGGTTCCCCAACACTATCAATCTGAAACTCCTACTCGACCCCATCCAGAACATCATTCAAATTATCCCAAAAAATCGTACTCTCTTCAACGTTTCCCTCAGATGGACCATACGTCACAACCACACACACCTTGACCTTTTCAAACTTAAATTTAACCATTAGAATTCTAGGACTCACACACACAAAGTTTACCATAGCTTTGTACCACAGGTCACTCATCAAAATTGCAACTCCTTCTCTCCCTCTCTCATTTTCTTCCACACCAGCACGCACACATTTCACATCACACCACTCAATTTCACCTTTTCCTTTCATCTTTGTTTCAGTCACAAGCAAATCAAATTTGCCCTTCTAAATACATCCATCACCTCTCTCCTCTTCTCCTCAACATTTATTCCTCTGACATTCCATGTACCCATACGATTCATACAATTTCGCCGAAAGTTAGAAGGTCGTTTACGGCGATCACGACCATCTCCGAGGCATGCATCAGCATTCCTAGCAAGAGATAGGTGGTAGTGGGCAGCCAACCCAACTACCACCGTCCCTTAGTCGACTTCTACGACACGCAGGACACACGATGTGGGCAATTCTTTCTCCCGCACACAGGGATATGAGTAGTAGGGATGTCTGTAAGGTGTTATCTAGAAGTGGGGTGTGTACTTTAATCATGTGTATATGATATGTGGATAAATGGTGGTTAGTAATATGTTGCCTGGAGGATGAGTGTGTGAAGAATATAAACGCAAAAGAGAAAGGCGAACCATTAAATATATATATATATATATATATATATATATATATATATATATATATATATATATATATATAGAGGTATATATATATATATATATATATATATATATATATATATATATATATATATATATATATATATATATATTATCTTCTTCATCTTCTTCTTTCCCCAAGACTGGGGGTAAGGTGCGTGACATGCATCGGAAAAAGAAAAGTAGTAGAAGAATATGACACAAGTCGAAAAGAAAGCCCAGCCTTACCGCCTCTATACCTATTAGTGAGAACTCGTCGCAGCCAGAAAATCCACCCTAGAGCTTCACGGGACCGCGACGGACCTCACTATGGCATATCGTCAATGTAGGGTGATCCCTTGGCCCAGGTGGGCCGCAACCATACCCCTCACAAACCCCGCCATTCACTCCTATTATGCACCTTATTCTCGCCTCTGCCAAACTCACATTTCTCTCCTTCAGACATTCGTTTACTGACTCAATCCACTTTTTCTTCGGTCTCCCAGCCGGTCGATTCTTAAACAATTAATTAATTATATATATAAATAGATATATATATATATATATATATATATATATATATATATATATATATATATATATATATTATATATAAGGTATATATATATATATATATATATATATATATATATATATATATATATATATATATATATATATATATATTATATATATATTAAAAGTACAACTAATAATTTAGTAAAATTACATAATAAACAGACACTAAGAAATATTTTAAAGATCTGTTGAAACATTCAAAGCCTACTAGTAACTCATGCAAAATTATTTAAAAATATTTTTAATATTTGAACATGAATCTTAAATATTAAAAGTAAACTTAAGTAAGAAATTAAACACAACAAAGAAAGAAAAAATACTACGAAAACTATATATAAATGAAAGAGAACAAAAAAAAAACATATCTAATCCTACTATTATTCGATATAAATTGTTCAGCAGCTTCAAGAAATGTCAACTTATCACCTTTCTTCTTTGCTCCATTGCCAGGTTTTAGAGAACATGTTTTTTCCTTTTCCGACTTCTGAAACATAGGTTTACAGTTAAATAAAATATATATTACAAATTAATTAAGTAAATGTAAAACTGAATATACCAAAATTAAAGTTGATGCAAAATTGAAGAATATCTTCACCCATGAATCTAATTTCTTCGTACAGTACCTATAATTAATATTAAATAAATAATACTTTCATCACATTACAGAGTTCATTGAATATAAAGACATACCGTAACTATATATACGTCATCTCTCTTTACTTGTTTTATCAGATGTAAAACCTTCCAAAAAAACATCCAAGATTCATATTGATTCCGATCTATGTTACATTTTCAACTCATTTCACAACTCATTAAATAAATCCCATGTTTCTCTCTATTTAACGCGGTTTAATTTACACTACTTAAATACTTAGCTCTCTAAGATTTCTTCGTATTTTATTTTTCTTACTTACTTTATCGTAACCCGTATAATCACTCCGCTCTCAATATATTCATTGGGGTAATCTCTGCTCCATAGGATATCAATACTTATCATATACTATACCATCCCAAGCTTATACTATATACTTATACTATCAGACCTATCCGAGTCTCAAGAGGTATAGGTCATATGATATATATACGTATATGTGAGTACATTACCAAACGACATAATCTAGTACTAGCTATATATTATATCGAAACTATATATATATTTATAAGTTATATTATATACGTGCACTTTATTTAGGCCACTTTCTTCTTGGTTTGTTTGTATATAGATATTATATAATATATTAGCCTTATATTATCGTACTTATACCTTTAGTATTAGTATAATAATATAATAATTATATATAAATTGAATATTCACTCATAATATATATATAACTGGCCTCTGAGTATCATAAAATTTATTATCTGGAACAAATGTTTATTATAGGTAATTTACAGTAATAAAAGTTATTGTGACAGCGTATTATATTAATATTAATTATATATTCTTAATAATATAATACTCATTATGCTTCCAGTATAATAACATTGATAATATATAATATGAGTATTAAATTGATTCTGTGTATTGGTATACATTTTTTTTATATGAGTTATTTATAATATTATGCATGTAACACTTTAGCAATTTACAGTATCATTTATTATGTACTATATATATATAAAATATATAACTGACAAGGATAATATATTACTTAGTATATTATATATTTCGCCAGCTTTCTATAACGAACTTTTTTATCATTCAGGTCTTTGTTCTGTGTGTTTCAGATCGTGTTGCTAAACTCCACAATGGAAGCCTACTTCTGGTATTCTAGCATGATTAGCATTTCTTTAAGATTTTTCTAACCTTGTGGACTTTACGCTATGAGAGAGATTATCTACTGCTCGTATCGACAAATGAAAAGACGCGCTTCAGAAGACTTCGATTAGAGATGTTAGATAAATACTTGGCGACTTACTCGTTATTAGATATGTGATTAATAATTCGTGATTACGTCTATATATGCCTCTTCATATAAATGAATACTTTAAAAAATATAATTTGATATTCCATCTTTAATTATTTATTAATATTACCTAATCTTGGAAAATGTACGTTTTTTAAAATTGTACAAGTGAAAATTTCTAACTTTACAGTTGTCAATATGGCGTTGAGAGATATATTTTCTATTAAATAGTTACATATTTTCGGGGAAATTAAACAAAAAGTTTGTAAATCAGAATTTCAAAATTGTTCCGGCTCAACAAAAAGAGAAAAGTTGAGTCTGCGTATTAAGCCATTACCTGAAATAGACAGACCGGAATGATTGTTAGGAATTTACTCTTTCATGTAAACAAGAACAACCCTAATAGTGGATCACATTCACACTACTTGCGTTATTTCTATCAAGATATCAAATAAATTATATTAAGAATATGCTAAACCTCAAATTAGATCCATAAATAAATAGGAAATGTGATCATGCATAATTTCTTCATTATTATTTTATATGACATAATTTACCAAATAAATTAAATACTCTAAAATCTTTAATTGCAAAAAATTTATCATATTATGCATGTCAATGGAGTAGTGCTGTAAAGGTTATTTAGTGGAGAATGAGGACCAACAACCACTAAACAACCTAACATTTATCCCAGACAACCCCTAATACGCATACGCCCGGGTACTTGGGAATAGTTGTGGTGAGCCAGAAAAAAATAAGGTCGTAAATATTTTATTACACACCTGAGAAGTGTAGCCGCACTAACCTTCTATAAACGAAATGTAAATAAAAAAAAAAAAATAATAATATAAAGCAAATGGTTGAGTCTTTTGTAAACTTTCTCACTTGAAAGATATAATAATAATAATAAAATAATAATAATAATAAAGTAATAATAATAATAATAATAATAATAATAATAATAATAATAATAATAATAATAATAATAATAATAATAATAATAATAATAATAATAATAATAATAATATTAAATATTTTGTAATAAATTACATTAATCACAAGAAAGTAATAAATAATAATAATAATTATAACTAATAAAAAATTATTATTATCAATAATAATAATAATAATAATAATAATAATAATAATAATAATAATAATAATAATAATAATAATAATAATAATAATAATAATAATAATAATAATAATAATAATAATAATAAATACTTTGGTCTTAAAAAACTTCGCCGGATAATTTTTACAATTGATGATTGACAAGATCAATCATATGATTGTTAAGAACTCTTTGATTGTGCATTAATTAAAATAACTATAATGAAAATTATAATTTTGAAATTAATCACCAATGTCATAAGAGACGTTGGTTTTATTCCGTTATGTGGTTAACTTAAAAAAAATTTATGTTAATTTCACCCAACTGCAACCTATATAATAATAATAATGATAATAATAATAATTCAGTTTGTCATAAGAGACGTTGGTTTTATTCCGTTATGTGGTTAACTTAAAAAAAAATTTATGTTAATTTCACCCAACTGCAACCTATATAATAATAATAATAATGATAATAATAATAATAATAATAATAATAATAATAATAATATTAAAATAATAATAATAAAAATAATAATAATAATAAAATAATAATAATAATAATAATAATAATAATAATAATAATAATAATAATAATAATAATAATAATAATAATAATAATAATAATAATAATAATAATAATAATAATAATAATAATAATAATAATAATAATAATAATAATAATAATAAAAGTACTACTACTACTACTACTACTACTACTACTACTACTACTACTACTAATAATAATAATAATAATAATAATAATAATAATAATAATAATAATAATAATAATAATAATAATAATAATAATAATAATAATAATAATAATAATAATAATAATAATAATAATAATAATAATAATAATAATAATAGCAGTATTACTTTTGATAAGGCAAGGCGTGACCAAATATTTGATAAAGTTCAATATTTACTATATTCCAAATAATAAGTAATATAATGTTTTATAATTTAGTTTCTATAAATTTTCCATTTAACTGTTCTTTTATATTTAACAGTCAGATACAATCGAAGTTATAGTTAATATACGAAATATAATATCAAGCGATAGGTTTAGATGTTTCAACGCACGACAAACAGAGACTGAAAATCAGCGTCACTTCAAAGTCATTGAATGCTAAAGAAATTTAATTTTATATTAAAATTTCAATACAAATCGATTTGATAAGTAATATTAAAGTAATATTTACTAATATTAAGAGTATTATCTCTGTTATTTAAAATTATAGAGATCCAAATTTTTTACAATTTCTAGTAAAACAAAATTTTACATTGATTTCTGCGAGAGAACAAGCTCATAACTTTGGCTTGGGACGATCGATATAATAATGTCGATCAGCCATGTTATTTTTATAATAATTTTTGTGCAACGATTAATCGAAATTTTATCGATATATTAATCATTAATTTTCCTCGTAAAAAAATTAACTTTTCAATATGCTTTACAAGGCAGGACAAAAATTAATATGTTTAAAAAATTAAAAAGAAAAATGTTTGAAAAAAAAGACATGTTTTAATGATCAAAGTAAATTAACTAACAGTGCTTGTAATTGGTTGTTAATAATTTGCATAAAATAATAGGACAGGTAGAGAAATTGGATAAGAAATATTCCGAAACTATGTATTCAGCTGTTTTTATTGACCTATCGAAGAATCCTTTAATCCAGGTCTAAAAAAGAAAGAAATAATGAAACATCAATTACAATCTGGAAAAAATTGTTTCTTTTAACTCGCAATATTTTTAACTCCAAAGGTAGAATTTAGAGATATAAAATATTGTAGGAATAGACTAAAACAATTTGTAGAAACCTAATTAAGACCTTATTCCTTCAATTAGAAGCAGTTTATAGGATAATAAAATAGAGAAAATCAAAAATATCATTCCCAATTACAAGAGACTTTGGGTCAATTGGAGGAATAATGTGTACATAAATTGAATCACTAACGGGAATAGAATCAAGGCCGGATTTCTAAACGCTGTTCTATATAAAAGAAGTAGAAAAGGTTCATATACAAAAAAAGGCTGAGAAATCTAAGCTCTAAAATCTGAAAAAAACTGGGAAACAAAAATCCTACGTAAACTAAAGCGACCGTGTGTACAATTCAGTTTGCTTTGAGGAATTGTCCTTGTGTGTTGTCGGAAAGAGTGTTAATAAAGAATGGTCCACTTTGAGTATACACTCTGTGTTAAATTACGAAAAGCGTTTACAGAAACATTCAATTTGATAAAGGAGGTGCATGGTGATGAATCATTATCGCGAACCGAGTTGACGAGTGGTATACGCGATTTAAAGTAGGGCGTGAGTTGCTGGAAGATGATGAACTTGTCGGTAGACCATCAACAGCAAGTAATGATGATACGATTGCTAGATTGGGCAAAGGTACTCTTTACGGACGAGTCGAGAGTGTCTCTGTACGCCTCGGACAGGCGTGCTAGAGAATCCCAACGACCGACGGAGAGGTTCGCGCAATGCAATGTGCTGCAGGTGCCGCCGTCTGGAGGTAGGTCAGTTATGGTCTTGGGAGGCATCTCTGTATCGGGGCCTACGGCGTTGTACATCTTCGATGGAGGCACCCTTACAGCCTAAGGTATATCACAAACATCCTCGAAACATATGTCGTGCCATATGCTCCCTACATCGGTGACTCTTTCGTAATAATGCATGACAATGCAAGACCACACAAGGTCCAATGTGTGAATGACTACCTTAGGACGGTTCAAAATACGGCGCTGGAGTACCCAGCATATAGTCCGGACCTCAACCTAACCGAACATTTGTGGGATATCCTGAAACGTTTGATCCGACAGCTTCAAACCCCTCCACGGACCCCCCCCGCCCCTGCGACAGGCACTGTACGACGTATGGGATCAAATCACTGTCAAGGACATTCGCCCACTCCACGAGAGCAGGCAGCACGTGCAAAGGTATTGAGACAGACACAGCAACCCCCGTGGCCGTCGCCGTAAGTACCAACATTGTGTGTTTGCAACGCCTAAATTCCGAACCCTACTTCGAGACCATTTGACTACACCTTGACCTCACACTCTATCAACCTACGGTTCTGGGGAGGAATTCAACATGTTATTGTCATTGTCCAAT
>JABUQX010012899.1:7500-15000 GCA_015478945.1 Trachelipus rathkii | reverse complement strand
TGATTAATGTCATATTAAATCATATTTTGTGTAACATAACATAAAAATGGTGTTCGTTTGTGTATGAATATTACATAAATCATTTTCATATCCTCTTTAAACTTGATACAGCTTATTCCTAAGCCGTAATATATTTGTTAACAGAGAATATACTAACAAACTTAATTATTAGCTTCACCGTTTAGCATTATTCTGTTTCCGAAGAGACTTTAAAAATCTTGTGACTCTTAATATGATACAAAAATACACAATAGTCATGTCGAGCACGTTGAAAATTAGCATGAAATACTTTTATTCTTATCCCATTTTAATCTCCCTCAATTTCAGATAATAGCAGAACAAAACATGAAAATTATTTTATGCTTATCACATTTCCTACTACTTATTATAAATTTAGTGAATTAATTAGACAAACTGGTGAAATATATAGTAACAACGAATGTAGCTGTAATTTGGCAGCACTGCATATATGTGATTTTTTTTGCTTATTAAATTCTCAATTATATTTTTCTTTTCTAAACTGATAGCTAACCTAGCATTACCTAACAAAACTTAACCTAACGATACTTTTCCATCATATCAATAGTTGTTAATATAGTAATATCTAACAAACCCGTCAAGATTTAACATTACTTACCTATCTAACATACTAAACTACGAATAAATGTTACCATAAACCAAGTTTTTTTTTATCTTATCAAAGCTAACATAGCATAGCTACCCTAACATACCTTAAGTAAGAATAAAAGGCTTTTATTGAAAAGACTAAGCCATAATCAATCAAGAATACATAAAAATATATGGCATAGCCTAACAACCTGACCACATCCTACGTTGTACCAATCATTTGGAACTATGAATAAATGCCAATGTTTCTTAAATTCCAAACAAATCAATACCGTTAAAATAAAATACATTCCCGACAAATCATTTCTGCCAACATAAATTGCATTCCTTTATGTAACAAACTAGTTTATAGTTTACTAAAAATCATCATAACATACCGAGACTGAACATTGCTCAACATATCTAACTTACTAAACTATGAATAAATGTTAACGTTAACAAAGTGTCCCACATACTTATTAAATATACCAACATTTTGAACTATGAATAGATGCTGACATTAACCAAATTCTCCACCAATTCTAACATTACCCAGCAAAACCTAACCTAACTCTACGTTTCTAACATGTCATTAATAACTAACAGTAATTAATTGACAAAACTTAACATTTCCTAACAAAATTAGCATAACCTAACAGTTCTAAACCTATTGAACTACAAATAATTGCTAACATTAACAAAGTCCTTTACATATTAAAGACACGATGTACATATCCCTATGAAAATCATAACAAGCAAACACGTGTACATATTTCCGAATCCTAGTGCATCATATACAGGACGATATTTTTTTCGAAGTCATATACTGTATTTCGTTCTTCGCTCAAACATTAACTTAATTTAGTTTTTCTTTAAGCTGAAACATTCACATTTTCTTTCTTAACTGTAACTTTAATAATTTTTATTTTGAACATTAACTAAAAAATTTTTTTTCAAAGTTTATATTTAATAAAAATTTGTTTCATTATTAAATTATTAAAAAAATTTATTTTCTTCTTTAAAAGATTTTTTTTTTTGTAAAATTTTAAATATTTTTTTAATAATTTATGTTTTTACTGACCCTAAAGCAGTAAAGGAGAAACGCAAACCACCCTCTCTACCCGACCCACCTTTCCCACATCCCGTGATCAATTGATATATATATATATATATATATATATATATATATATATATATATATATATATATATATATATATATATATATATATATATATATATATATATATATATATATATTATATATATATATATATATATATAAATATATATATATAGATATAATAATAATTATATATATAATATATATTATATATATATATATATATATATATATATATATATATATATATATATATATATATAATATATATATATATATATATATATATATATATATATATTAATGGATGTGTATTTGTTTAGCAATACAGGAACTTATAAAATCAATTTTCATTTAATATTAATTTCTCTAGTAAAGTATAAAAAATAGAAAACAAAAATTTAAAGCATTAAGAAATACACAATCGATTTTTAGAAGCATTTCCATCAAGCCTCTTTGCCTTTTGAACTTATTTAATAAATGATTAATATTTTTCATCGCAATTTGTCATGCCTTCATTTATCATTTCAATTAATTATTAAAATCCAATTTAATGGATCTAATATTATTGTTTGCATAACGTTTATGAAATGTTTAATCTTGCTTACCTATTGTGCATGTCTGATTGCTTCGTAGATGCTATAGGAAATTATTTTTGTAGTAACGAATTTGAAATGGTGATTACACGTAACTGTTTTTATTGTCTACTTTTCATCAATAAAAAGTTATAAAAATTTGACTAAAACAATGTATTTGTTTCCAAATTCGTTTATGCTTATCTATTTCCTTAGAATATTTGGTCAATTTCCTTACACACCGACATCGCAGATTGTGAGGGAAGTCGATGATTCTGATTCAAACAGTGGCAACAGCAAAACTGTCAAGAAAAGTTGTATTTACACCTCATCAAATGTCTGGAAGATTTGGTCGTTTGCATTTTGCCTATTAACTACTTCACTAACATTTTACAATGCAAGTGAACTTAATAATCTAAGTAAATTACGAATCTTTGGAATAAAATCTTTACGAATTCCTTACCTAATAAATGATAGCCTCCTCTATATTGGTCTATTTTTTATGAATTTTTTGAGCCTGAAAAATTCATATACACTTTGTGAGCTTCTCAACATACTCAGCACTTTTCTGGCAACCACACAAATTAATAAGAAGAAACACTGGAAGCTAGATTTTAATAGCATAGCTCCATACTTGGTGCTAATTACTACAATTGTGTTTATAATACTATTTGGAAAAGTGCAAATTCTATTATTTAGAAACGTGTATCATTTGTGTTTTTATCTGTTTATAGCAACAATAACTATTTTACTTGTTTCGATTTATTCTTCACTATTCCATGGGATCCTTAAAACAGTTGGAACTCTATTTGAAGCTGCATTTTCCGATTTAACAAATTACTCAAGAATTGTAGAAAAAAAGTATTTTAATGCCACCGTTAAAAAAATTTATAGAAGGAAAAAATCATCAGACGGGTTTTGTACTGTTTTTAAAACTGCTACAAAATGTTTGCCGAAAAATTTGAAAAAACTTATCTGAAAAGGAGATATTTGAGAAAACAAGCTCAGCCAAATAAAATTACTGCCAACAGATTTGAGAAGAGTTAAAATCTCTGTCTTGCAGCTACATTTCTCTGTAAATCATAATAAAAATTTTGTTGATAGTCAAGCCTGTGCTCATACTCAAAACATTGAAAGTAGATGGAGTATTCTTAAATATAAAATAAAATACGTAAAGGAACGAAAAGGAATTATTTACATTCATATATGAGTGAATTTATGTGGGGTTTGAGGGATGATCAAGCAAATACATTCGAAAGAATAATGAACGATATTGCTAAATATATATATATATATATATATATATATATATATATATATATATATATAATATATATATATATATATATATATATATATATTATATATATATTTTACATTTGTCACCGCCCTCACGGGCAGAGCCCCATTCAAGGAGGGGGTGTTGAACGCCTCAAATATTCATCTAACGCAAATTACGCAGATGAGCACATGTTTTGTAAATAAATTGAGGGAGATTAAATTGAGTAGGAAACACAGAAGATGAAAGAGAATTCCACAAAAACAGAGGTTGCTGTAAAGAAGGAATCACCAATCAAAAAGCTTTGAGTTACCAATATCAACACAAAACTCAGTGCGACACAGCACCCCGGCTTGTCGTGGGGCGTTGTTAAGGTGGTATGCGAGTGGAAGTTCGTCTCGAGCACTTGCCGCTTAGTTACGTATAGAAAAAGATAAAGCACACATCGCGCTGCAAAGATAAGGGCAAGTGAACTAGAAAGTACTGGACAGTTTATACTTGGCTTTGATTCGACCCTATCAAAAGCCGGGTGAAACCAGAGCCCCCCCCCAAGATATGAGAGCAGTACTCCATACAAGCAGGTATAATTTAGGTATAATAAGTGTTTCCGGATTTATCTTGCTTCATATTCATTCTTTTGGCCATGCAAGTATTTTAGGTTAGTAAATCGAGGTATTAATTAGGTTTATGGGTTTTTGCTATTATTTGTAGTTTAGATATTTTAGGATTACTATATATTGGTTATATTTTTATTGTCGTTGATATTACAGACATGATTACTTATAATTTTTATTTACTTATAGTTGATGATGCGCTTAGCTATAGCGCGAAACGTTCTTAATATACAATGGGCACTCTCCTTGGTGTTTGTCTTCCTTTTCATCTTTAATTATATAATATATATTATATATATATATATACTATATATATATATATATATATATATTATAAAATATATATATATATATATATATATATATATATATTCATAAAAATATAATATATATATATATATATATATATATATATATATATATATATATATATATATATATATATATATATATATATATATATATATATATATATATTTATTATATAAAGACAAAGATTATATATATATATATATATATTATATATATATATATAATATATATATATATATATATATATATATATATGATATATATATATATATATATAAATATATATGTATATATATATATATATATAGTATATATAATATATATATATATATATATATATATTATATATATATATATATATATTATTATGGTGCTGATCACTTAAAACTAATTAAATAAAAGGAGAACCTAAATGTTTTATTTTATTTCATAATGAGCAGACAATAGTAAACAATATTTTTCCAAATCATTCTTTTACCACTACTGCTACTCTTTTTTCTTTTTTATGTCTTCTTCAATGGGCAAAGGGCAGAAACCTATTAAAATTCAAATAAGAAAAAAACATAAATGATTCAAAATCGAAGGCCACTATGCCCTGATACATAGCGTTTGAAAGTGTTCAAATATAAGGAAATTGGAAAAATAGATGAAGAGAATGTGTTCCAGACTTTACCAGTGGGGCACATGTTACACTGAGCATAGCGGTCAAGTCTGGGGTCAGAGAGTTGGATAGAAAAAGGACAAGTGTGTGGAAAGCCGATTCGCACGAGCTCTCTTCAAATAAGTAGGTATACGATTAGAGAATTCAGAAGAGCAATGTAAATGTAATGGCAAAAAAATAAGAGTGATGCAACAACGTGACAACTAGAACTAGATGGGGAGAAAATCAGTTAGTGGATGAGCGTTCAAAAATCAAAATATATATATTAATAGCTATATCAAGGAATGAACCATGAGTGGAAGCACCCCAGATTTGCGATGCATACTTCATACAAGGGTGAACAAATATCCTTAAATAGAGTAAGCAATTGGAGTGGTTGGGAAATCTGTAAGCTCCTCAGAACACCCAACCTCTTAGAAGCTTTTTATTGAGAGGATAATGTGATGCTAACACGACTTATAAAACTTCCTAGCTTTTTTATGGTTTTTGATTTATTAATTTTTAAAATAACTTTCCACTATCTCAAGATTAGGTCATACTCCGTCCTTATTTTAAAATCTTAAGTAAAGTAATTCACTATCTCCGGTCTGGCATATTTTTCCTTATTTAAATTTATGTTTTTGATGTAAACATAATATTATCAATATACCTATAGCATTTATCAATGTCGGAAAAAGCAATTTTCATAAGCCTTTTGGAAGTCAGATGGCGAACTATTACATCCCAAATGTAAGCAGGTGAGTATGATGTTGTATTTACCCAGTATTCTTGTAATTGCAAAATATATTTGGCAGGCTTTATGAATGGGAAGTGTGCAAAATGCTTGCGTAAGATCTAATTTACTGAAGAAACGACTGCCTGGTAAAACAGACAGTGTATTATGAATATTGGGTATCCCAAAAAATATCTGGCTTAATGCTACGCTTTATCTGGCGAGAATCTGAAATAAACCATATTTTGTTATTTTGTTTCTCCAAACTAGAAACTGGAAACTTCACGTGAAGTTTGTTCTCTTCAAAACTTTTGTGGGAAATAATTGAGTTAGCTATGTTTTTGGACGAGTGAATGTCATTGGTAAAATTTTACAAGGACGCATGCGCACAACTCCCCTCTTGATCTTAGCTTTGTAGGGAAGGTTACGGGTAACTCTTTCAAAATTTGTTTTGGGACCACGTTTTCTTCTTCGCTTTCGGTCCACAGCAGCATTCAATGCTTCACAATATGAAAACATGAATTATTATTAATAAAAAAACTATTTTAATCTTTAATGCCCATTATGTCTACCTTCCAAATTAGAAGTTCAATTTTGAGACCTAAATATTTGAATCAGTCATACTTATTGACCCTTTTTGTTATTTAAAGAAATCATTTAATTTTCTTACTTCAATATCAATTCAGTTTATTTATATTCCTCATCAAGTTTACGTGCCTTAAATAAATTATATAAGGAATATACAAAAATCCTCAATTAAATCCAATAAAATAGATATGAATCGTGATCATGCGTAATTCTTCATTATTATTTTATGCTGACTATTTACAAATTAATTTATTTGCTCTAAAATCTTTAATAAAATGCCCAAAAAATTTATCATATTAGGCCATATCAATGGATTAGTGCTGCCTACAGCGTTATTTAATGGTTGAATGTTATGCACCAACCACCACTACACAACGAGGCATTTATCCCAGCCAACGCCCTAATACGCACACGACCTCGGGTACTTAATGAATAGTTATGGTGAGCCAGAGAAATAAATAATTTCGATAAAATTTTACTTACACACACTGAGAAGTGTATGCCGCGCTAACTTTGTATACAATCTTTAATAAAGGAAAATCAATAAAAATAATACATGATGAGGCAAATGGGTGAGTCTTTTGTAACCTTTTTCCACTTGAAATTATTATATAAAATATTTATAATATATATAATAATAATATAATAATAATATAATAATTAATAATTTATAATAATAATAATAATTATATAATATAATATTATAATTTAATAATAATAATAATAATATAATATGAAATAAAAAATGATAATAATAAATATATTAATAATTAAAATCAATAATTAATAATAATAATAATAATAATATAATAATAATAATAATAATAATAATTAATAATATATAATAATAATAATAATAATAACAATAATAATAATTAATAATAATAAAATTAATAATAATAATATTGAAAACAAAAATAATAATAAAGAATGTGTTAAAAATATAATAATTTAATAACAAGTAGGATAAAAATAGCTGTTATAAGAATAATAATAATAATAATAATAATAATAATAATAATAATAATAAT
>JABUQX010012899.1:0-5000 GCA_015478945.1 Trachelipus rathkii | reverse complement strand
TAACTCGCAATATTTTAAATTGAAAAGGTAGAATTTGGAGATATAAAATATCGTATGAATAGACAAAAACAATTTGCAGAAACCTAATTAAGACCTTATTCCTACAATTAAAAGCAGTTTATCGGATAATAAAATAGAGAAAATCAAATAAGATTCCCAATTACAAGAGACTTTGAATCAATTGGAAGAATAATGTCAACAGAAATTGAATCACTAACGGAAATAGAATTAAGGCCGGTTCAATATATATATATATATATATATATATATATTATATAATATATATATATAATATTATAATATATATAATATATATTATATATATATTATATATATATATATTATATATATAATATTATATATATATTATATATAATATTATATAATATTAATATATAATATATATATATATATATACTATATATATAATATAATATATTATATATATATATATATATATATATATATATATATATATATATATATATTATATATATATATATATTATATATATTATTATATTATATATATATTATAATATTATATATATTATATAATATTATATTATATAAATAGTATTTATATATATATATTATATATATATATACTTAATAATAATATATATTATATATATATTATATATATATTATATATATATAATATATAATGTATATATATATATATATATATAGTATTATATATATACATATATATATATAATATATATATATAATATAATATTATATATATATATAATTATATATAATAATATATATATAATATTTATATATATATTATATATATATATATATATATATATATATATATATTATATATATATAATATTATATATATATTAATATATATAATATATTATATATATATATATATTTATATATCATATATTATATATATATATATTATGATATATATATATAATAATATTATATATTTATATATATATATATATAAATATATTATATATGCATTATATATAATATATATATATTATAATATATTATATATATATATATATATATAATATATTATATATATATATTATATATATATATATATATATATATATATAATATATATATATATATATATATATATATATATATTATATATATTATAGTATATATATATATATATATATATAAAATATATGTTATTATAATATATATAATATATAATAATATATATATATATATATATATAGCAAGAGGAAAATTACGATCCTAAAGACTCGCTTTAATCCGCGGAGCTATCGTGTACTCCCCAAATATATATATTTTTAAAGATAATCTACTTTTCAACGTAGTTTGTATGTATTAATATTTTCTAACCCTTTGGCATGGAGCAAAACAATTTCTTAAAATGGATTTATTACTTTATAGTACACTTAAACACATATTTAAAATTAAAACAAAGTTAAAAAATTCTCTTAATTCCAAAGTTATTAGGTATGAAAAATGATAAAAGGGGGGGCAGTAGTCTTATCGCTTCGTGTGAAGCCTCTTCAGCTGCCTGTGTTTAACATACCGACTCTGGAATCAGACTGTTATTAGATAGTTCGACGAATTTTGGTGCTGGTTTATTCATTTTTCATGGATGTGACATGGGCAAGTTATGGGGTTCAAATAATCCGTCCGTGAAGTTTATTTGAACTATGTGTGTGAAAGCATATTTTTTGGAAAAATCAATACTTTATTCCGTAACCGACGTACGAACAAACATTATTATATTGACAAGGATATTAGGAGAATAGGGGGGGGGGGGCATGGAAATTGAAAGGGATGCCAGTGGAGAAAATGGAATATGGTTAGAGTCTATGGTTTGGGGATGCTTATGATAATATAGTTGCTCAATTTTTCTTAATGGTGGGAAATTGGTATTTTAGAAGTTTGTGTTGTAGATGGACTAAGCTATGTTAACCTTACATATTATTGAAACTATTAAAATTGTGTATGCCCAATAAGTTTCAATTAAATTCTTCTCTGATTGTTTGGAGATACAGATTAGGGACTTGATAGACGTTGGGTGTTAATAAGAGTGGTGAATTGTGATCTTGTATGATAGTTAGTCATGAGTTTTTGTATGTGTGTGTGTGTGTGTGTGTGTGTGTGTGTGGAAATAAACAGGTGCTCGTATGATTTTCAACATAAGATATATTTGTTTCGTAATACATGAACTTGTAAAATCAATTTTCATTAATTTAATTTCTAATGAATAAACAGAGGAAAATCGAAAACTTAAAGCATTAAGAAATTACACAATCGATTAGGAAAGCATTTTCATCAAACTCTTTGCCTTTTTAAATTCATTTGTTTATTTATATGAATTAATATTTCAACGCATTTGCATGCCTTAATTTGTTCATTTCAATTAATTATTAAAATCCAATTTAATGGATCTAATATTAGTTCTTTGCATAACGTTATGAAATGTTAATCTTGCTTATCTAATTGCGCATGTCTGATTGCTTCGTTAGTGTTTTACGGAAATTATTTTTGTAGTTACGAATGAAATGTTTGATTACACGTAACTGTTTTTATTGTCTACTTTTCATCAATAAAAAGTTATAAAAATTTGACTAAAACAATGTATTTGTTTCCAAATTCGTTTATGCTTATCTATTTCATTAGAATATTTGGTCAATTTCCTTACACACCGACATCGCAGATTGTGAGTGAAGTCGATGATTCTGATTCAAACAATAGCCAATTGGCAAAACTGTCAAGAAAAGTTGGATTACACCTCATAAGATGATCTGGAAGATTTGGTCGTTTGATTTTGCCCTATTAACTACTACTAACATTTTACAATGCAAGGAACTTAATTATGTGAGTGCTAAAGCACGAACCTTTTGGAATAAAAACTTTCGAATTCCATACCTAATAATCATAGCCTCCTTTATATTGGTCTAGTTTCAATGAATTTTTTGAGCCTGAAAATCATATCACACTTTGTGACGCTTCTCAACATACTGAGCCACTTTTCTGGCAACCACACAAATTAATAAGAAGAAACACTGCGAAGCTAGATCTTTTAATAGCATAGCTCCATATTGGTGCGTTAATACTACAATTTGTTCATAATACTATTTTGGAAAAGTCAATTTCTATTATTTAGAAACGGTATCATTTGTGTTTTTATCTGTTTTATAAACAACAATAACTATTTTACTTGTTTCCGAGTTTATTCTTCACCTTCCATTGGGATTTCTTAGCAAAC
Source organism: Trachelipus rathkii (assembly GCA_015478945.1). Lineage (NCBI taxonomy): Eukaryota > Metazoa > Arthropoda > Malacostraca > Isopoda > Trachelipodidae > Trachelipus > Trachelipus rathkii. The sequence continues at coordinate 1,763 of JABUQX010012899.1, read as the reverse complement.
AGTTGTAACTCTATTTGAAGCTGCATTCCGATTTTAAAAAATTACTCAGGAAATGTAGAGAGAAGTATTGTAATCTACTCTTAAAAGTTTTATAAAAGGAAATATTCATCAGGACAGGTTTTGTTCTGTTTTTTAAACTGCTACAAAAATGTTGCCGCAAAAATTGAAACGTATCTGAAAACGAAATGCTTTGAGAAACAAGCCAAGCAAATAAAATTACTGCATCAGATTTGAGGAGAGTTAAAATCACTGTCTTGCACTGTATTCCTTCATAACGTTAAATTATTAATTTTTTTTAATTCTAAACATGGTCTTCATTGGTTATGAAACTTATTTCATCGTGATAATCGCACTTATTTACTCAGCATTTTGTTGAACAGGAATTTTCAAGAAATAATTATTCCTATTTGCCGCTCTTTATCATGTTATTATTCTCTCCTGTGTCTTCTTAATGCCACCTTAAAAAGTTAATAAAAGGTTGTGCATTATAATATATATAAATATATATATAAATATATATATATAATATATATATATATATATATATATATATATATATATATATATATATATATATATTAGTAAGGAGGGGTAATGGTAGAGTGAGAAAGTTGAGAAATGGTAAATCTGCAGGTATAGATGAAATTACTATGTGAAAATGGATCAAGGCGGAGGCGAGATGCGTGTGATGATTGGATTTGAGTGTGTAATAAAGCGTTTATGGAGGGTATTTAGTTCGAAGGGATTGGAGGATAGAGGGCGATAATATTCTCCGTCTATAAGGGCAAAGGAGAAAAGGGGAATTGTAGAAATTATAGGGGAATAAGTTTATTGAGTGTTGTAGGGAAGGTATATGCTGGTATTTTGGTCGAAAGAGTGCGTCGAGTGACTGAGGGACTGATTGGTGAAGAACAAGGTGCGTTTAGGAGTGGTAGAAAATGAGTGATCAAATCTTTACTTGAAACATATGATTGAGAAAATGAGAGAAGAAGACATAAATTATATTTAGGTTTTATGGATTTGAAACAGGCGTATGATAGAGTTAATAGGGAGGCTTTATGGCAGGTATTAGTATGATATCATGTGTGTTTGGTGGTTAGGCTTCTGAATGGAATCAAAAGTATGTTATACGATAGTGAAGCGTTTGTAAGAATAATTTGTGTCTATGGTGATTGGTTTAGGATTAATAGCGGAGTGAGACAGGGTTGTGTTATGTCTCCTTGGTTATTCAATTTCTATATGGATGGGGTTATGAAAGAATTCGAGGTGTAGATGGCAGGAAAATGGTGTTAGAATGATGGAGAACTGGAGAGAAGTGCGGGGTTGCCCTACCCTATTGTATGCGGAGATTTGTTTGTTGTGGCGAATCTGAAAGAGAGTTTGAGAGGATTGTAGAGAGATTTGGCAGGGTGTAAAAAGGAGGGGTTTGAAAGTAAAACGTAGATAAGAGTAAGGTTAATGGTTGTGAGTGAGGACAGTCCTCAGTGTGAAGTTTTGTTAGATGATGAGCAACTGGAGCAAGGTCTGAGTCTTAAATATTTAGCGGTATTGTGTGGATGAGAAGGGACACGGATATGCAGAGTGTCATAGGAAAGTGTGAATGGCAGAAGGTTGCTGGTGCAATTAAATCGTTGGTGAATGTTAAAGGGAGCTAAGTCTTGAGTGCGCTAGAGTCTTACAAGACTGAGGGTATGTTGTTACCTGTGTTATTGTATGTAGTGAGATATGTCTGGAATAAGAGGCTATAGATCTAAATCTCTTCC
>JABUQX010012898.1:20000-30036 GCA_015478945.1 Trachelipus rathkii | reverse complement strand
GAAATTCAAAATTAAAGATAGTAAACAAGACTGATCATCAATGGAAGCAAACACTTGGGACTGGGGACAAACGGCTAATTGGCCTACATGTCGACAGAGATCGTGTGCCGATTCCTTAAGATAAGTGTATCTCCGATTTCCATAATTCACAAAGAAGTAATTATTTGGGTCGTTGTACATGACTCTAACTAAAGATTGATTTAAAGGAAGATGAGTAGGGAAAGGTATAAGTTTATACGAGATGAAATTTTCTACTGAGATGAAAGGAATTAAAGTGATTAGTTCATAAGGGCTAGCTGCAGATTGGATAGTCCAAGAGTAGGTTAAAAAAGTTTGATATGTTTTTGTTTCTAGAGGAATGACTGTGTGAAGTTTAGTTTCTTTGTTCATTTCTAGTACAAAAGGCAATAGGAAGATGGGAGAGAAAAGTTGCGAGTTTGTTATTTTGTTTTTAGCGAATTTATCACTAATTGGTGAATTTGGTGGATGTTATGAACTGTTTGTTCAATTAAATTTATTAACGCCCTGATACTTCCCAATTGGTTTATTATATTGTGCGTCGCACTTAGACTACTCTGAAATTCTATTAATTTTTGTAAGCTATCCCTAAAGTTTATTAAAGTACGAGTATTCGCCTTCAACTGTTCCTTTAATTCAGTAATCAATAAGTTTGAGGTAGAGGCATAATTACCTAAGATGTTGATCTTCTTTCGAAGTAGTTTTACCTGTTTATCGGTAGCAGTGCCAAAGAGAATGTTGAGGACGTCTCCTCCAAATTCAAAAGCGGCTCGCTTCCTTTTTGATCTTGCAGAGATCCAAGGCAATTCACTTACTTCGTTTAATTTCTGGCTAAAACACTTTTACTCGGATGTCATAGCTTGAAATTCCCATTGTGAGCCTTTGAGGTGTTGAAACAGTTTAGAACGTGTTCGAACGATGGTAGAATGATTCTTTTGACGTTGGTTACTAGTTTAGTTGTCTTGATGATTGTTTCTTTAATGTCTGGAGGACATTCTAAGGAGATAATTAGATCGAGGTATCCTTCTATGAAATTAACTTCTCCCGTACGATATAGAACTAAACCAGGTAGAATCTTTGTTTCTTCTTTTTCGTTTATGAGATTGCTTTGGCCTGTTGATACGATGATGAGTAGCAACAAAGCTGGTATTCCGAAATTCATTTCTGAAATATTTATACTTTATACTTTTCTGGTTGTGATGAATTACAAGGTCGCCTAATTATGTTCAATAACATTGAAATTAATTGGTTAGTTAAAGCGTTCGCGTTTTATTAACTAAACTAAATGCTTTCTTAACTATAATCGAGTTAGTTGGCTTAAAATCTAAATGTAGGAGTTTTTTAAACTCAACGTTATATACTGCTTAATACTTAATTGTTTATTTACTAGTTAGTTTTATTACTTACTTACTTACTAGTTAATTTTTTATTAGTAGCTTACTTTCTAATTTAGTTTTATTACTTACTTACTTACTTATTTTTTTGTTTTCTTAATAGAAAAGTTTTTTGGATTTTCTATTTTGTTTTTATTTTTTGTATTAAAAATTGCTGTCCCCCCCCTTGTTCTGAGAATGAAACATATTTTTAAAAGGTTTCTTTTTTATATAAAAAAAATGAGTAAAAACTAGTATTGAATTAATCTATTCTAAGGTCTATCGAAGTTATATCTAAATTCTAAGATTAGATTTCTTATGAATAAGTATTAATCCCGACTAATTTTCTTAATTTTAAAGAGTGTGTACTAATCCAAGTTAAGTATCTTAAAATTATGACGATCGTCGTCTAATCCAGTCTAAGTTTTCTAATCCACTAAGTAGTTTCTTAACTAAGAAAAAAAATTAGTACAGAACGCGAGCGAAATGTACTTCATCAAGTCCTTAAAAATTAAAAGTATCCTCTTAGACTAACAAATAAGAAGGAATCCATCCTACAACTAAAAGGAATTTTTCTTTAATCTAGAATATACAGAAGTATATACAAAATTGGGATGAACTAGTAACCAGGAGGCAAATACCAAGTTTTCCCTCCACGGACTGTGGTGTTCAAATCCAATTCGACAGGTGGAAGCTGGACAGGAGTCTTCACTGTAGTCTCCGTGTTGTCACTTGCTTCGGGCTGTTGCTGTAAAGCTTGTTCCTTCATCCTTGTTTGACTTCGGGTAACTCGGGGTGTAGAATCTCTAGGACCAGTGAACAGATTATGGGGCCGGTAAGAGGGGTCCTGTTTTCTGTTATCTGGGATGAATCCTTTAGGAGATGAATCTACGACCGGGGGAATGGGGTAGTGGCCATCTTTCACTGGGGAAATTGGAGATTTCACAGGGGAATTTGTTCTTGGAGGGGCTCCACCATAGGCTCCATACACTTCACCTTCGTGTGCCGGTGGCTCCTGAGAAGTTTCTTGAACCGGGTTTTCTAGGGAAATCTCTTGCTGAATAGGGGATAAAGATGGTCTAAACTCTTTTCTCCGAACCGCTGGGTTGGAGGGAGTTTTTGGGAAGTCTTTTTAGGAGTGGAACATTGAAATTGACCGTCTGGACGCGCTCTTCCGACGACTACATCGCTGTATCTTCTTCTTTCTACAATCTCATCGCTAAATCTTCTTTCTTCCATGGGTTTACTTTCTCTTACGGGTTCCACCGGGGTCGGTTGTTGTACGGGAGTCGGATGGCTCCAGGAATTAGTACTACTCGGTACCGGCTGGGGTGGGGGGATAGAGTAAGAGTTGTAGTATTCATGCTGAGATTGTGGGGGATGGGAGTGAAATAGCTGGTCCGCGACTGGAATTTTTGTGGCGTCATGGGAATTTGGAAAGAATATTGGGAAGACATTTGATTAGTGGGAGGAGGAAGTTCTTCCACTTCATCTACTTCTTCTATTTCTTCGTCTTCTTCTGCTCCTTCGTCATCTTCCTCCTCTTCTCCTCTTTCTTCTTCTTCTTCTTCTCTCTCAGAAGGGACTCCTGGGTCTCTTCTCTGTTGTCTTTCCTCGATTCTTTCCCTTTTTTGTTCTTTGGAGCTTAACATTTCTTCCACTGCGTGGGGGTTCCAAACTTCATCATTCATAAAGTCAAAATGTGACTCGGTGAACTTTTCTGCTGGGACCACCTTAACGTTGTCTACATGAACAGGGAAGGTTCGGCCTGATTCTAAGCAATACACCATCAATTTGTTAGGTCCTCTCAAACATTGGACGATATATGGCCCGTCAAACTTGACACATAATTTCGAACTTTGATGGGGCTTCTTAACTGCTCTAACGAAAACATAATCTCCTATTTTGAACTCTCTTTGTTTGGCCCTTTTATGTTGTTGCTCCAAAGTCTTCGTTGTTTCCGCTTCTAACTTCTCTCTTGCCAAATCTCTTATATAATCGATCCTCTCTACTATCGTATCTACTTCGTCCGAAATGAATCTCATCTTCTCGGACTTATTCACAAAGGGTGATACATAATCAGGCATCTCGTAAGGGAGCCTTTTTATGTAACCATGTAAGAGGAAATGGGGAGAAGACCCTATAGATCGATTATACGCGGAATTGATAGCGATTTGGGCAAAGCTCAGGTATTTATCCCAATCTCGGTGGTTTGCATTCACGTAGTGCCGCAAGAAAGATTCAATATCAGCATTTATTCTTTCTACAACACCATTTTGGGATGCTTTGTAAGGCAAAATTTCCACCTTCTTTATCCTCCACGCCTTACATAGGTCTTTAAATACCTGACTCGTAAATTCCAAGGCATTATCAGAGACAAGCAGTTGAGGGGCACTATGTCTACATATGACCCTCTCTTGCAATGCTCTGGCACATTCTTCACTCGTTCTAGTCTTGCAAGGCACTAATTCAACATACCGTGTTAGAACATCGCGAAATACTAAGATGTATTTGGCTCCTGATCCTGTACAAGAAGGCAATTTTCCAATACTGTCAACATGAACGCGTGAGAAAGGGGTGTACGGCAATGGCCATCGATTAATCTCTGCTACAGGGGGTCTAGGACCCTTAGTTCTAGCGCACGACACACATTGACTGCAGTATTCCTTAACTAATTTTTGAACACCAGGGAAGTGGTATTTCTCCTCTACTCTCTTTTCAGTTCTTTGCTGACCACCGTGTCCGCTAGCTAATGAAGCGTGGCACTGGTCTATCACGCTGTAAATCATACTATCCGGAACATGTACAAGATAAGGTTTTGCTTCCACGGCGTAGTGTAAGATGCCTTTTATTAAGATGTGAGGGTATTGGGATTCTCTTCGGCCCATTTTACCAATTTTCCTACACGGGGACATTTCTGTTGTTCTTTGATGAAATTTTCCCGACTCAACGCGAAATCGATTCGCGGGAACTTTTCTGTTGTTTCTGCTTTCTCTGCTTTCTCTGTTTTCTCTGTTTTCGCTTTTTCTTTGACCAGGAACACATTAGATGCCGGATGCCTACTCAGATAGTCTGGGGCAACGTTATTCTTTCCTTTTTTATATACTATGGTGGGTGAGAAACTGTTTACTAAGAGATTCCATCGAGCTAACCGGCCGGTCTGCTGCTTATTTCTAAAAATAAAGCAGAGAGGTTGGTTGTCGGTGATGATAGTGACCTTGTAGCCGAAGATGGTGTTCTTAAACTTTTGCAAGCAGAACACCACGGCTAAACACTCCTTTTCGATCGTATCATAGTTTAACTCACTGCCCCTGAGTGTCCGGGACACGAAAGATAAGGGCTTCTCTTTCCCTTCATCTGTCAGTTGGTACAACACTCCTCCTATTCCGTAATTACTGGCATCTGTGTTCACGAAGAATTCTTTGCTGTAATCAGGAAAAGTCAGTTGTGGCTGCACCACTAGTTTCTCTTTTAAAGTATCGAAAGCTTGTTGTTGTTTTTTCGTCCAAAGGAAAGGGACATCTTTCTTTATCAAATCATACAGAGGTTGTGCTACCGCGGCAAAGTCCTTTATGAGGAAGCGAAAATAAGAGAAGAAACCAAGTAAACTCTGTGTCTCCTTCACATTTGTAGGAGGGACGAAACTCTTCATTGTTTCTACCTTGGCCGGATCTGGACTAATTCCATGTCTTCCTATCTTGAATCCCAGGTATAAAACTGACGATTGTAGAAAGCTGCATTTGGACAGTTTTATCCTTAGCTTATTTTCTCTGAAAGCAGCGAGTACTTTCTTCAGATTTTCAAAGTGTTCTGGTACGTTCCTCCCTAGCACCAATACGTCGTCTAGATAGACTTGTGCTACAGGCCCTAGGAGATGATTTAAGGCCATGGTCATTGTGCGGGCATAAATGCTAGGAGCATTCTTATGCCCGAACATCAAGCGAGTGGGACACCAGAGGCCCTTCCTTGTCCTAAATGCCATCAACTTTTGCGTCCCCTCCTCTATCTCCAAGGCGTTGTATGCATCCAATAAATCTACAGATGTAAATACCGTGTTACCCCCTAGGGATGTAAAAATCTCGTCGATGGAAGGCAGAGGAAACACGTCCTGAACGCTATGGGAGTTGAGGTACCTGTAATCCAAACACACCCTTGGTTTCGGACTATTCTTTTTTGCCACCACGAGCAACGGTGACGAATGGGGGCTGTATCCTGCTTTGATGTACCCCTTTTTCAGTGCGGAATCGGTGAAATCATCGATGTCCTGCAAGTATCGGTGCGGTAATCTGTATTGTTTACGAAAAATGACTTTCGGGGCATCGGGTAACAGCTCAATCTTAAATTTCTGAAGCGGACAGACTGGGACAGCATCATCATCTAGTGCCAATACATCATGGTAGTCCATGAGGAGCTCTAGCAATTCCTCCAGATACTCTGGGTTTTCGAGAAGACAGTTCTCTGCATCTTCTTTTGACATTTTCTCTTCTATGATTTCTTTGTATACTCGCCTTAGCTCTGTCTTCGTAAGACCCTTTGAGCAAGTGGCTACATTAGCAGAAACTGTTCTCTGGTGTCCTCTTTCGTCTGTGCCTCTCCCTTTTGGTTGGCTAATAATCGGATACCCTTCACCTAGATTCACACCTTTATTCAAATAAAATGATTTGTCACTCAAATTTATGTAACTGAGGATAACTGTGTTATCTCTCACCGGGCTAATTGTGTTCGCGACGTACAGCGGTCCTTTGGTAAACGCTGGGGTCATTATGCACTTTCGCTCGAGTTCAAAATCATTTTGAGTTTCAGGTCGGAGTTTTAGATATCCGCATGATTGACTAGGCAAAACAATCTTCTCAATTACCTTCAAATTTATCTTAATTTCTTCATCAATCATCAAATGGCCATCTCCTTTATGGTCATCGCTCTCTAAAACTTCCAAATCTTCGGATTGGCCCAAATTTTCTTTCCATTTTGAGGGGGTGTGCTTGAGGGTGGATTTGGCTTCCCGGGAAGCAGCGCTGTGATAAGTGAGGAGTGGATTAGCTACGTCCACTCTGTCCCTTCTCATCTTGTCTGTCTCCACTAGAGCTTCTCCTTTCAAGGCAATTTCCCTATCTCTTTTTCCATGTCTAGGCACTGGCTGTCTGTGTGACTTTCGCACTGAAAAGGCTGTCTCTCCCCCCTGGGACACAGACAAATCGACCTTCCGATAGGATCGAGGTTCAACCGCGGCGTGTACGTGTTTAACTGGCCAGGCGGCCTCCCTATGGGAAAGATGCTTATTCGCGTTGCGTACGTTGTTAACTGGCAAGGCGGCCTCCTTAGGAAAAAGATGCTTTTCCGCAGCATGTGCGGGTGTTTCAGCGAAAATTTGGTTCGAATCCTTTGTTCCCCACCCTCTAGGCCCTCGGGCCGGGGGCAACTGCTCCTCCTTTTTCTTGAGGTCTCTTATTCTTTTAAGATTCCCATCAGAAAATTCTCTAACCAAATAAATTCCGAGTGGATCGGCAAAGATCGGAATGTCTACCTCTCTATCTTCTTTGATAGACATTTTTGCAGAAAAGAAGTTCAAAGTTATGGGAATGTTAGACAAAACATTGCTACCCAAAAGAATATCCCAACTATTGTCTCCATCTAAATCACTAACTTGGAATGTAGTGAGGTAATGTTTTTTATGTAGGCGAAGGTATAGCTGTATTTCTCCCTTCAACACCGTTGGCTTACTGTTCACCCCCTGTACTACTAAATCGGTCTTTCGGAGGGGTATTTTGAAGTTTCCCTCTTTTTCCAATTGTTTGAGCCGCCGGGCGGTGACAATACTAACGCTAGATCCGGTGTCAACCAAAACTTTGGTCTTCGCCTCCCTACTACTCAAAGATGGAGCAAGATAGACATTTGTGTAAAAGTGTCGTCCCAGCCTAAAAGATTGCTGCGCGACTTCTTTTTCTTTCTTCTTCTTTTGTCTAGCTTCCCATTTCTTCGCTCTATCTTTAAACTTTTTTCTCACCCGTCTCCTCTCTTTGCCTGACTCTAAAAATTTTCATTCTCTATCCTACCCTGAGGATGAGAAAGTTCTTCTTCATACATCCTATCATCATACTCCACTTCTTCATTCACCTCAAAATCTCTTGGCTGGCTCTCAGCCATATATACTCTCGCGTGGGTCTTTACCTTCCCATCCGGGGGCTTGTACCCTCCCTTTTTCTTGGGAAAGATCCTGGGCCCTCGCCTGTCTGGATTGTAAGACTCGGGCTTCCTCGCTCTTATCCCTTTATCCATATCAATCTGGCTATTGTATGGAGTGAACATCAACAGGGTTTCTGGGATAGGTCTCCAGGGCGGTGCTCCTCTACATTTAGGTTGCGACCCCCTTCGATGGTATGCCATGCATTCTCGGCAGTAAGGCAATTCCCAGCGGCATGCTTGGGACGAGTGTCCCACCGTCTCACAAAAGAAGCACACAGAATGTTCTTTCAACTCCTGGGCCGACATCTTCCTCAAGGTGCCCTTATAATTCGGTATGACATACCCAGTCTTCACTTCCTCTCTTTTCTTTTGAAAAGTATTGCTCGGTCTTACCTCATCTCTCCTCCTTTGAGGAGTGTAATTGGTTCTCGCCTCCTCCCTTCCCCTCTCCTCATACCTTGGCTTATTAAATGGCTCTCTATTGTCCCTGTATGAATTATTTACTCCACCCTCTGTCTCCACCCGATTCCTCTTTGGCCATGAACACCCTAGTGGTGCGGACCCACTTGCCTTCTATTCTCCATCTTTAATAAAGCTCCATTAAATTGAAAGATAAATTTTCATCAATTCATATTTAAGCTTCATCTCGTATCGAGATACCCCTAAGGATCTTCTCTCGTAATCTCTCTCCGTCTCTTCTCTCGTTTACGTTCTGAATGATCTTCCCAGTAACCAAGATGTTTATCTGCCTTGAGTTGAACATCGCCTTATCATCCAGATCGTGAAGGCGGCTCTGATATTTGTACAACCGTTCTTTCAACTCTAACACAAAATCAGTAAAGATTGAGTCTCTCTCTCTTCTGTACTCTAAGAAGTCCAACCAGAGCTCGAAAATCGTTTTCCTCTCCTCCGGTTGTAGAAAAGTTTTCAACTGCGCGAGAAAATCTTCTAATTTAGTGAATTTTGAAAAACTATTTTCTCTGAGAACGTATTTTCTAGCCTCACTGTTCTGGTCTGATGATATTGAAGACTTTGCAAAAGTGATCTTTTGACTTTCGGTTAGTGGGCCTAAAGCATCCAGCTTCTCATTCAAAGAAGTGACGAAGTCCGGGTACGAAATTCCTTTCCATGTTCTTGATTTCAGATGTTTGCCAAATAATTTCAAATTTTCGGGAATCGTTGGAAAAGCGGTGTTGAACATATTAGTTGGGTAATAGGGGATGCCAATAGGTTGTGGAGGCATGTAGGGGTAACCTTGCCACACTCCGGGGTAAGGATGTGGTTGGTTAGGCATGGTGTAATTACCAGGTGGCACGCCTGTGTAATAAAGAGGTGGGGGCATCGTCCCCGTTGGTAAGAACCCCGTAATTTAAGTTGTTCTGTCCTGCTGGAGCACCTTCATTGGTGTTTCCTCCCATAACTCCTCCTGAGTGAGGACGCTTGTTTTGTTGTTATGGAGCAGCCGTTAAATTCCAGCAGGGGTTTGGACCGATCCTATTGTTTGGTTCTGGATCGTTGGGGAGCCTTCAGTCCCCCATGGGGAGGTGTTCGGTATTTCAGCACCTTCCCACTTGCTTTCATTGAGGTTGTGAGTTTCAAATCCCCCCCAATTTCTACGAACTTTCTTCTTAACAGCAGTGTCAATAGTAGCAGGCTTAAGCTGTAGGTTCAACGTGTTGTCCATCGCAACCGCTTTTTGCATATATGGTGGAGTTTCGACCTTCTGGGTTGGCTTCCTCTCTCGGATGTCTTGGGGCGTTAGGCTAAAGAATGCGCTGTATGGGTTCTGACTGGTGCTCGGCAACAGAGGATCTAAAGTAGAAGGGTTCCCTGTGGGAGGTTCCTGCCCCCCTTCTGTAGTGGGCGTGTCGCCTGTGCCCCCCCCTAAGTTTACTTGTCCCTGCCCATGACCTTCGTCAGTTTCATTTTTATTCAAATCGAGGTTCTCATCCTCGTCTCCTTCGTTTTCGTGGCCATTGTCCCCTTGCTCATCGTGGTCGAGAGGCGTTTCATCTTCCTCATCTCCCCCTCCCTTGGCCCCTCCGTTGGCGTTCGGGGTCACCTTGGTGGCCCACGCCCATCGAACCAAATAAGAGAGTACGAGAAACAGCAAACACAAAACTCCTATCTCTGAAATCGGTTTCTCCGCCATTTTGTTTTTTCGTAATCACAAAATAATGCACAATATGTCGGTATGACACTTAACTATCTCTAACGTATGCGTGCTAAAGCAGTGTCAACTAGTGTTGGAACTATAAATGTTGTCTGCAGACCCTCTCGATACTACTATATATATATATATATATATATACTATACTATATATATATATATATATATATATATATATATATATATTATATATATATATAATATTATATATAATATATATATATAATATATATAATATATTATATATATATATACTATATATATATAATAGATATATATATATATATATATT
>JABUQX010012898.1:10000-12500 GCA_015478945.1 Trachelipus rathkii | reverse complement strand
AATTTAAAATCAATATCCGCGGATAACTAAGTTTTTCAGAGTTTTACACAGGACTACTTTCATACTATAATTATTATATATATATATTATATATTATATATATCATTATATATATATATATATATATTATATATAATATATATATATTATATATATCTATATAATATTATATATATATATATTATAATATATATTATATATATATATACACCTGTGTTACCAGAGTGCGGGACGTGGACCCAACTCTTTTACACCCCACCAACCTCTTTCTCCTGCCTCTACCCATTTGGAAAGATTATATATATTAATATTTTATTAATAATTCTCAAATTATGTTTCAAAAACAAAAGGTTCTGAGATATTTCACCACTGAAAAGAAGCTTTCTAGTGATATTTGTTCCATGGCATGTTAAATATTCCCTGGCGAGTTCTGCAAGATGTGGAAAACTTTTGCAATTATCACGTCACCAAATCAGTGGATCTTGATCTGATTCCAAGTGTTTTCGCTTTTGATATTCTTCGATCAATGATAGAGTATATTTTGACACCTCTAAACAAGCCTCTTCATCGCTGCTAGAAGCCAAAAGAACGTTCATGGATTCAGCAATGGTTTCGCTAACAGATGATAATTTTGTGTCTGCACCTGTGATATTTTGCTTTTTATTGGCTTGTAATATTTCTGCCTTTAGCGGCATTTCATCACATAGGCACCCTAAATTAATTTTAACAATGTGGAACACGTGGTTCAAGAAATTTGGTTTTGTATCTAGGATCCAGAAAAGTTGGTATTGCACAGGAATCATCGTTTTGCAGTGTTTAAAATCTATTATCTATCTCCAGCATGAGTGTTTCTGTCATCTTTGAAGGCCCCTTACTTTTAATAGCTGTATTTAGCACAGCTTTCATCGTTGCAACTAGAGGAATTGTGTCTGGCAAACAAGAATTTTCTGAGCCAATAGTCTTAGTTACCTCTTCAAACAGTTTAAGAAGAGTAATATATTTATCTAAAATCTCATTATCATCACTTGTCAGGCCTTTCATCTTTGTTTTCTTCGAAGCATAAAGGCAGACAGCTTCATTTATTTCTCTCATCCTCTAAAGCATGTATAAACAAACTACTATTCCAACGAGCATGAACATCTTGCGTTACAGAAAGTTGTGGAACATTTAGGCTCGACTGTATTTTTTTTAGATCATTTTGAGCTGCAACTGAGTGATTGAAATGCGCAGCATTTAACCAACACTTGGTTAATAGTTCTGATACGCACATTTGAGAAATGATGGCATTCTTAACCCCCAACTGTATCTGATGTGTAAAGCAGTTAGCATTTTTAACTTCCGCCAAATTAAGTGCTCCTTTTATGTTAGTAGCCTCGTCTTTCATTTCACAATGCGCTTGATTTAATGAAATGTTCCATTTATTCAGCATTTTCTTAAACACTGTTCCAAGATAAACCCTTATTTGGCGCTCTGAAAGAGGTTGTGCACCTAGTACAAAGTGCTTCCTTTGAAAATTGTTAAATTGTCATTAATTGCATGGCAAGTGAGTGATAAAAGAGAGACTCCAGAGGTAGTGTCAAACCACTCATCAATTGTAAATGATATTTTAAATGTCTCAGCTATAGAAGATACAATTGATGATATTTTAACTTCTACCGATATAAAAGTTTTTTTTGAAATCAAGTCTCTGTAAAAGTTTTTTTTGTTTTAAAACATACTGTGGCAAAGCTTTTCATTCAATCTTTGAAAACCAGTATCCCTGCAAGACTAAAAGGAAAATCGTCTAAAACAATCATTTCGACAATACTATAATCCAGTGACTTTGTTTTTTTTATCAAATTTATCCCACTTTTTTAACATCTCGAAACTGCTCATGATAGCTTCCTATTTATTATTCAATAATAAAAATGGCCCTTATACTTCTATAGATAACTTTAATTAATTAAGTTTAACATCCTTAGAAAAATCATAACTAAATCAAAATCGAAAACACTTCATGTACCTGAATATTGTACTTTCTCTGAAGATAAAAGTACTTACATTTGTCAATATGAAATAGTTAACACAGTTGATCGGAAACAGTCAGTTCGCTCATGCTTAAAAGAGTTTACCGAACCACGAGTTACTCATGGGGATCACAATACATCTACTGGATCTTTTAAATTAATGCGACATTTAATAAGCACTCATCCAGACATTGCAACAATTGTTGAAAAGAAAGGTGAAGCAAAAGCTATTCAGGATAAACCTTTATTTTCAAAAACTCAGACTAAATTGGATACTTTTTTCAACTGACAAAAGCTTATTCTGTCTATGTCAAGTGAAATATTCAAAATACAATTGATTATAACGGTTGTTAAAGAAAGAGAACCAATAGCATTTTTTTTGCAAGACCAGGATTTATAACACTGTGTGAAGGCATGGCTTCGAAACTGAAAGTCCCTTTAGGCCATGAAAATATTCATAAAACAGTTCTAGAAGAAGCGGATAAGCAAAAAAA
>JABUQX010012898.1:0-2500 GCA_015478945.1 Trachelipus rathkii | reverse complement strand
ATTTTTTTTAAATAAATTAAAGTAAGATTATGTAACCTTTCTTTTCCAAATTATTGTTGTATCAGCTGTCAGTCCCAATAAGTAAGTGTTTTAAAGTTAGCAAACATAGTAAAGGGTATTTGCCTCTAACCTAACCTAAACCTACACCGAAACCTAACCTAATTTAGCTTATCCTAGACTTAGTACTTTATCACCTCATAGAAAATCTATTCTAATGTTTCATAGAGGCTACCTGTGATTTTGTTGATTTTTGATCCGAGGCTCCCGTTCACGTGTCTCCGTCGTATAGCTAACTTTGTTCCATATAGTTATTCTCTCTTGTATATTTCCCCTAATGGTGATGTCAGTATACCTACCTATACTATTATTAAATAAATTATATATATATATATAAAGTCGCATATAAAGTATATATAATATATACATTCTATAATATATATAATGACCAATTTTTTTTTCCTTTTAAAGTATGGTTACCCTTTTTTTGAGAGACCTTATTAAACATATACTTAGCTTTATTTTAGCGAGTTATTAATTTCCTAAGCAGCCGAAGGTTGGTAGGTTAGAGTCGCAATAATTAAGCTGACGTAGAAGATAAAATGTTTATAAAAAACTTGAAAAGAGCATTATTAAGTATTGGTTATTATTAAATTATTATTTATTATTAATTATTATGTATTATTAGTTATTATTATTATTATTATATATTATTATTATTATTATTATTATTATTATGATTTTTATTATTATTATATTATTATTGATTATTATTTATTTATTATTGTGATTTATTATTATTCTTAATGAACCTTTTATGGTAACTTAGCTGAATATTTATTATCCTTTTTATTATATTCACTTTCACTTTCTGTTATTATTCTCATATATTATTATTAACTATATCAATGAAACTTATTACTTATTATTATTATTATTATTGTTAATTACATATATTATTACATCTTATTGATTATATTATCTACTTTGCATTAGTGTTTATGATTATTATTATTATTATTCTATTTACGATTATTTTATTTTACTAAATATTTGAATTAATAACAGTTAAGTACGTCTGAAAAGATCATTTTGCTCTCTATAATTAAAGATTAGTGAATGGCTAAAATAGAGCCATTTATAAAAACAAACATGCTTTTACAGCAAAAGCCTTCACCACTATTCATAGCTTAGCATAAATTAAACATATTGTGTTTGCACAAGGATCGCGTGTCAGTGATTTTGAAAAAAGTATGAAAAATATCATTGCCTGCGTATCCAGATTTGGCCCTAAGAAGATATATATATATACTAATATATTATTATAATATATGATGTTTAAAATTAAGAATATAGAAAAAAAAAATTAAAATATATATATATATATATACTACTTATTATATATTATTATATTAATTATATATATATCATATATAATATATATATTATATTAATAAATAATAATACTCTCTATATATATTATATTAGAGAGATAAAACATACACCAACTCACCAAAGTAAGCTTACATGTGGGAGGTGGGAACTTCTAATTAACTGTCTCGAGCAGGACGAGCAAAGGCTCAGAGTTAGATGCATGCTTTACGTCATTTCTTACCACTCGACCATTTGCGAAATCGTGAGAACTTCGACTTGTTTGGCGAATGTGCTCTACACTGAGCTACCGCGGCGCTGTATATATATAATATGTTGGCAATCAAATTGTAAAGAAATAAAAAAAATTAAAAAATAGCCTGTGGTTGTAAAAAAGAACTTAATTAAAAAAGTAGTATATATAGGAAATATAGTATTATTATATATATATATTAGGTTATATATTATAGTGATATATAGTATATAATATATTATAATTATATTCATATAGTGTACTATGTATTTTGTTGCCCATTAGATGCAATAATAATATTTATTCTATGTCTTATTATTATAGATATTATAAATAAAAGAAATATAATAAAAATTTAATAAACAGTTTTAATTAATTCAAAAGTTCCATTAATAGGAAATGAATAAAAATAAAATTGGTAACATCAAATATTCAATTTGAATTTCATAATTTAATTGGTAATAATATGGAGCTTCATATTACTAATGATACCTAATAATAGTTATATATATATAGTATATAGTATATATATTATATATATATTTAAAAGTGGAGTAAATATTTAATAATTAAATTTTATATGTACTACTACTATTTGCCAGATTAGTTAGTTATTAGTCGCATGTGCGATGCGATGATAATTAGATCGTTGTCTCTTCTTGATTATTGCAAGCAATCGATACTATGGATTGAAGTTACAAGAATCAGTTCTCTTAAGTTTTTGGTTTCACAATCCAACCACAACGCCAAAGCAACATAGGTTAGGCACTGGATTTCAACTATCTTATGAAGCGAAGTTAAGGTGTTTCTGCCATGATCTCTCTATTCCTTTATGAAGTGAGCAGGACAAAGCTCGCTGTAATTATCAATCTCTCTCTT
>JABUQX010012897.1:47500-50000 GCA_015478945.1 Trachelipus rathkii | reverse complement strand
CAAAGATCTCTTACTGATCCTGTCACTGTAACCCTTGATTGTGAGGAGACGAGGGATCCTGGAAACCAAGGCCAAGAGGGCAACGAGGATGCCGTCAAAGAGTTGAAAAGCTATTTGCTCACTCTTGAGAGGTAAGAAACTCGCCTCCATGCTATAGTAAAGACTAAAGACTAAAGACTAAAGAGCATAGTAAAGAGTAAAGACTATAAAGTAACCAAATTAAATCTTTAAATAAAATCTAGTAAATTAACTTTTTTTGAATTTTTTCATGATTGAACATTTAAATATGAAATTACAATAGTCAAATTCAAAAAAATTAAAAACTTCTATTTATTTCAGTTTCTTCATCTTTGAAAAATTTTTGAGGACTGATGAGAAAGTTGATGGGGTGTCTCTTAGGAAGATTCACACTGGTGTTGCCAAGTGTAAACATCCTGCCTGCAAAGGGAAGAAGGGGCTTTCCTACAGCACCCAGACAAGGTCCCACCTCAAGCAGCATTACAAGCATGTAAGTTTAAATAATTATTAATTAAATAATTTAGATAAGATCACAACAACTAACTGGTGTTGCTAGTTAATTAGTTATCAAGATTTAAACACTCTTGTATAAAGTCTTGATACTTTATACAAATGTTATCAAAGAAAATTAAAAAATTTGTAATTAAAGTTTGTATTATTTTTATATACCAGATGCACAATGACCTTCTCCCTCACCTCTCTGCAGCCATTGAAGGGCTTAGCAAGCGCGGTCGCTCCAGTTCAAGGGAGAGTGAGTCTCGCAAGCGTCAGATGTCTCTGGATGAGAGCTTCAGGTCAAAGTTCAGCCAGCAGAGAGCAAGACAAGGTTACACCAGGTGAAAAAATTCAGAAACATAATATTAGTTATTTTAATTGAACTCAATTTTTTTTAAATAGGTATATGAGCGACTTAGCGTCTTCACGTTTTAAAAATATTTTTATTAAAAATTTAAAATATATTGATTTATTAACTTAATTACTTTTTCATCATTAGGTGGTTCATTCATTCAATGATGCCACTGGATTTAGCTGATGATCCTTACACGAAGGAGATGTTTTACCTCATTAATCCCGAGTTTCATCCCACCTCAAGGAGGACTTTGAGCAGGGATATTGAAAAGCTGATGCAAAAGGGGAAGACTCGACTGATAAACAACCTCTTCCACCAGAAGTGGGTGGCCACTACAGCCGACAGTTGGACCGCCCACAATAGGTCCTTCTTGGGAATGACAGTCCACTGGATTGACAGGGTCAACCTCAAAAGGTGCCATGCAACTTTGGCGGTCAGGGAGGTGAAGGTAAGAAAATTAAAAAGTTAAATTTTGTCATTTTATACCTTAGTCTCATAACCATAAGAACATATGAGGTGTAAATATTATTTAATTTACAGACTAAAACAATAAAATTATTGTCTTTAGGAAAGGCAAACTCACCAGTTACTGGGGAAACTAATCACAGAGATTCATCATGAGTTTAGCATCCACGGTAAGGTGAAGGCCACCACTACGGACAATGGCACCAACTACGTGGCAGCCTTCAACGCCTTTGGTGAGTCCAACCAGGACCAGGAGAACCTTCCTATGGACCCTGATTATCCTGACTTGGAGATTGTGGATCTCCAGGAGCTCCTGAGGGCTGAGGGTGACAACCCAAGTCTGCCGCCTCAACACCGCTGCAGGTACTTAGAATTCGCGAAAACTAGTGCTAAATGCTACTAATATATATTAATAATATTATTAAGTAATAAGTATTAACAAATAAAGATTTGTCATTTAAGATTTAACTAATAATCTTTGAATTTCTTGAATTAAATATCTTATTGTTTCAGTGCTCACACACTCAATCTGTTGGCGACAACAGATGTGAGTGATATACAGGGCTGGAGCAAGGGGGGCTCACAGTGGAGGAGGACCATAGCTAAGATCCAGGCCCTGTGGAACCTTCAGAACAGGGCCCCAGTGGTGGCCAACCAGATCAAGATTGTCGCCAAAAGAAAACTGAAGACTCCTGTGGTGACAAGGTAGTAGTAGTTACTATTAAAAAAAGAAATTTAGCGTAAGAAATTGTTGCCGATTAATTATAGACAAGTTCATTTTATAAGTTTTTGATATTTTATATAAAGTTATATTTATTTCTGCAGATGGAACTCCCTATATGATAGTGTGATGGTCCTTCTGGAGGTTTTAAGGGTCGAAAACCAAATGGATGCCATAAACACCATCCTCATCAAGCAGCCCAAGGGAGGTTCCCCTCTCACAGAGGTAGACGTCGAGGTAAATATAAAGTATTTTTAAAGTAGCAATTGCTCTTTTAATATTTTTATTTATAATTTAATAAATTTATTAAATTATAAATCTCCTCACAAACCCAAACCCCCTCCATTAATCCCTGTTCTGTACCTGTACCATCGCTCTTGCTTGCCCAACACTCATATCGCTACTTCGTAAACAATCTCTAACTGAATATATCCACCTTTTTTTCC
>JABUQX010012897.1:17500-32500 GCA_015478945.1 Trachelipus rathkii | reverse complement strand
TACTGCGGAGAAGAAGTTTGTGGTTTACTTTTCATGAAATTGACTAATAATGATAATGCGTTATTAAACCAAAGACAGCACTACTGCCATCTGTCGGGTTCCCATCCGTACGCCACATCGGTCCTTCATTTTTCTAGGACAGGTGGTTCCGCTATAATTCCTTCTACTACACCTGATAGTCCTCTACATCCCATCAGCTATTCGTCAACTGGGATGTCATCGACATCCCAGGGGCCCAAAAGGTTGGAGAAATCCCGAAAAGGTGTCCCCATCCTAGTTTTTCTCATTTGTTTACTCCATATGCTGCTCCCCCTCCAGGACTGCCTGCTGATACATCATTTCAGATATATTACTTATTTCAATCCACTACCTCCAAAGCTCTTACTGATCAAAGAACCATTAATCTTTGCGATGCACTTGAAAAAGCTTTAGGAGTTGAAGACACATTAATAAGAAATGGGTTCCTTCTCGTTCAAGCTACTACCCGAAATCAAAGTTCCATCTTGTCATCCTTAACGTCTCTCGGAATATTCCTCTTATTTTCACTTCTGATGAAATAAGAAACATATCCAAAGGAACTATTTACTCTTTATATCAGAAAAGTGAAGGTATTGCTCTCATTTTAAAAAACTCCAGCAGGAAAGAGTTCCCGTTACAAATGTTTAAAATTTTTTCACTCGTCGGGACTCGTTTGACACCTCAAATCCTCATTTACTGCTGACCTTTAGTACCCCTTTTCCATCTTTAGAAGTGAAAACAGGGTTTACAAACTACAGCGATCGTATGGTTATTCCCCAACCTAGACGTTGCTTTAAATGCCAGCGGTTTGGTCATCCCAAAATACTGTAGAGGACGGCATGGCATATGCCCAGTCTGCTGAGAAGAATTTCACATTCCTCGTAAAATTACACCACACTGTAAAAACTTGTGGAGGACCTCACAGTGCCTCTTCATTAAGATGCTCATTCTTACCTGTTTGAACAAAAGGTTTTAGAGTTGTACACCATACACAAATTGGGCAGGAGAGATGCTATACACCAGCTCAAAGACAAATATCTTACATGACCAAGGCAATCTTATGCTACAATTGCAGCAGCCCCTTTGCCTGCGCGTGTTAATCCACCGACACAAATCCCTTCAAGCAGAATTCTTCCCCTCAATCCCAACAAGGCTCAAGCAGTTACTCTAACCTGCTCACCTGCATTACCTATATTACGGCTATTCAGGTAGTCAAAAAGCAGCCCTCGATCCAATTTGCCACCCAAAATGCCGTCAAAATCCCTACCCCGAATACTAGTTTTCAACTAACCAGCAATGAAACTAAGTTTCTTCATCCTCCACATAGCTTGGAGAGCATTTCCTGCCAAGAAACTCTGCCCCATACCCTTCCGATAAGTTCGTCAAACTCACGTAAGGGACCTGCATCTTTGTCCCCTAATCCATCTCCCGCCATTACCCCAACTCCTGAAAAAGATGTTCCAAGACAGAACCAAAAGATTAAACACCAAGAAAAGATTGTTCGCTAAAACATAAAACATCCTAATTTCTATAGCAGAATACACCTACCCAGATGTTAAAAATCCAACTCGGAAGGGACCTAGCCATGAATCTATTCCAGAGACAAAAGCATTGAAATCAGTAGATTGTACCCAAGCAACCATAGCTGTAGAACAACCCTAAACCAACCCTCTGATGCTTGCAGGATTATTCAAGCTCTTTTGAATCCTCCTGTAACTCTTCCTTCGAATTTCCTATTTCAGCCAGACCTAAAGAATCCTATACATTAGCAGACAAAATGAATTATAATTCCCAAATAGAGCTTGATGTGATTACCCACTCTCTTTCTAATGCTTCCTTGCTCTCCGAGAGAGGTGAATGGAAAACCGTTCAGCGCAAATACCGCAAACGCTCCAGGCTTTCTAAATATGCTGGCTGCATGAAAGGGGACCAGGCGTTCCATCTTAACTCAAGTTGTCCAATCTCCTAAAATCAACAACCTGATGACTCACTGACAGAGTCTCCAACATTAAACTTTCACAATCCAACGGATCTATATCGGATCCCAATATCGCAACTCTAATACCCTCTCAAAAAGATAACACTTTTCCAGTGACACTTTCCTCTCCCATTTCCATGGAAACAGCCCCATATTCCACACATATTTCTGAGTCTGCATGCTTGGCAGATACTGATATCGCTCCCATTCCTAAGCATAAGCATATTGGTTGATCTTCCGACGACCAATCAAGTCTACATAATAATTTGGACTTTTTTGAACTTTACTTACTTTGCATTCATGGCGAGGTCGCTCCACCAAATACCCCAGTAAACTCCCCCCCCCCAAAAAAAACCGTCGTACAACCCAAATCTCTGTTGTATGACTATCCCTTAACACCATGTCTTATTATTCGTCCTCGTCGGGACCCACGTCTCAGCCTTTCCTCCCCATCTGTATTCACCTCCAACATTACTTCTAGCCACTTAGAGACAATAATCTCAAAATGACCATCCTCAAGATATTCATAACAACTAAGAATGGCCACCTTCCTTAAATTTAATTATCTTGGCTACTGCCCTAATTCTGCTTTACTCTACAGTTCTGCGTTTTAGGCCTGATATAACCGATAAAATCTCTGCTCCAGCAGCTGTTGAAGATGCATTAGGTTATAGTTTTGCTAGTCACTCGAGCTCCTCCCGCTATCCAGAAGTCTTTCAAAATCTGAGAATTAACACTGCATTTCCAGACTTTTCCACAGAGAAAGGGGAAGAAGATCATCCTATAACCGCTTTTTTGCACTTACAGAGTATATAACTGCACTAGCGAATGGCAAAGACGGTGACCTTGGTCCAGACACAATTTCGCACATTATGCTCCGTTATATTCAACCATCGGCATCTGCGTTATTGCTGGATCTGTATAACAGAATCTGAATAGAGTCCTCTTTTCCATCTGATTGGACTAAAGCTTTTGTAATCCCTATTCCCAAACCTGAGAAAGATCCGAAGTTAGCGTACAACCAAAAACCAATTTCGCTGACATGTCATACTTGCAAATTAAAGAAAAAATGGTTACAGGCCCACTTCTCTCTGTTCTGGAGAGTCGCCAGGAAACTTCCAGTTTTGTTTCCGCATAAATCGTTCGACCGCTGATCCGTTATTAAGAATATACCATTACTTCTTGGAACTTTCTCAACTGGCCGGGTTCTCCTTAAACTCCAGCCGCTCGGTTTCCGAGGACAGCTACCTCTCTTTGTTAAATGCCTTCTGTTAAATAGATCCATCCAGGTTTGGTGCTCCTATGCTCTATCACGCCACTTTAATCAGGATGAGTGCGTTCAACAGGGCAGTGTTCTAAGTGTATTACTATTTGTTCTTGGATTCTACGACACCGTTACTTCTCTTCCAGCGACGTTCAATTTTTCTCTATATGTTGAGGATCTGGCGCTATAAAATGATGGTGCTAGGCTGCCATTTCTTGAACGGCAACTCCAACTAGCTATTGAGAATATTTCTCAATCGGGTAACTCACATGGCTTCCATTTCTCACCCACCAAAACCTCAGCAGTACTATTTAGAAAAGAGTGAGTCGAAGAACCTGCCACTTTCCTAAAGCAAACCTAACCTTATATGGTTCTCATACATTCCTGCAACTCCACAAGTCAAATTTCAACGACTCATTCTAGATGACCACTCAACATATGCACCGCACATTAAACTCCTGAAAACGACTTGTCATCTCGTTCTTTACCTATTACGTATTTTCACCTCAATATTTTGGGGACCTGATCGTAAGTCCCTTTTACGTCTCTACATCGCACTAATCCGGTCGAAGTTGGACTATGGCTGCGTAGTGTATGGTCAGGCTTCCCCAATTCTTCTACATCTGTTATATCCCATCTAAAATGAGGTAATCTATATCTCCACAGGAGACTTCCGATCATCCCCCAGGTGAGCCTTGAAGTTGAATCTGACGTGATGCTACTCTCTCTTCGAAGGGAATAAATCATTTCACAAGTTATCTTCACTTTCAAACTTCAATACCTCCTGATCTGACATCAATTCTGCTAAAGATACCTCAGAATCATCCTTAATTACAATTGCAAACAGTTTATAACATCCATAACTTCCTCAACATCCTTTCCTTTTGATGAGAGGTATACAACTTGTCTATTTCCTGCTCCCACTATCTGACTGTTCTTGACTTCTCTCTCTAAGTCTAGCCACCCCGCTGCCTTGTTAAAGGCATCGTTTTGTTTCATTCCGCAGTTCACGGTGAATTTGCTCCAGTGTTTACTGAAGGCTATAAAATAGGAGACAGCGTGGGTGCGTCTGTTGCATTTCCTGAACGCAGCCACTCCCATACCCTCCCCCCTCATGATTCAATTTTGTGGCAGAATTAATGTCTATATTATTGCTCTCTCTCAAATTTTATTCCTTAACCAAGCCCACTCTTATATCATTTATTCAGATTCGCTCAGCGCCCTCCAGGCGCTTAAAGACCCCTATTCTAAAAACACAATTACATCCGTTGAACAACAATTTCAGTTTATGAATTGATTTGGTGAGGGGTTGTTGAGGTATTGCTGTGTAAAATATGTATGCATGGGCTTTGGGAGAGATGCGTAATTTGTGGGAGGAGGATGGTTGTAAAGAGTTTGCCGTAGTAGAGGGCAGCGGAGGAAAAGGGAGGGGATCTTAATCGATGTATAGTGTTCGTGAAGGTAGTTATAGCATGGGTGGGTAGAGTCAAGTATCTTGGCGCAGAAGTGTGTTCCTATCATATCCAGATAATCATGAATGGGGAGCACTTTTGTTTCTTCATGCAGATGTTGAATAGAGGTGGGTTATTGGCAACCTATGATTGTTCGTAGGGCAGTATTTTGTATTCTTTGTAATTTAATCATATCAAGAGATGAGGTTAGACGATACCAGACAGTTAATCAATAGTTGATTGTGGTCTTCAGAATTGTTTGCATGTAGTTGATAGAGTGGCTTTTTCGTTGTGAAACTGTTTAATGATTTAAGGATAGGATTCGAAGGACATTTAATTTTTTGTTTGCTGTACTTATGATGATAGTTTGAATGTGTTGTGCAAAGGTGAAGTGGGTGTCGAAGGTTATTTCGAGAATTTTAGATGTTTTGTTTAGGGGAATGATGAGCTTATTTTATAGGGTTACTTGTGGGTGAATGGATGATTGATGTCTGTCTGTGGTGAACAAAGCTATAGATGATTTATGGGCAGAAGCCGACATTCTGTTGGAAGATAACCAAGCTTCTAGGTGATTTAGGCAAGTTTGAGAGAGATTTGTGGCAGTGGGTATTGACTATTGAGGGATCTGATATGGTTAAGGTTATTTAATCTGCGTAGGTTATTAGTTTTGAATTGAAAGTTTGAGTATACATACCTATATATATATATATATATATATATATATATATCTATTTATCTTTCATTGCTATATATATATATATAATATATATATATATATATATATATATGCTCTATATATATACAGCATATATATATATATATATATATATATATATATATAATATATATATATATATATATAACCTTATACTCATATATATATATATATATATATGCTCTTTATATATATATAACTCTATATACTATATATATATATTATATATATATATATATATATGTATATATATGTAATAATAATGTACAATAATATATAGTAATAATAATAATATATATATATATATGTGCTGAAGTTAATATGCCAATAATAATATAATATATGTAGCATATATAATATAATAATAATATAATAATAATAATATAATAATATAATAATAATAACCAATAATATATATAGCAACAGCAATAATATAATAATATATATATGTATATGAAATGTATAACAATAACAACCAATATAAATAATAATAACAACAATATATGCATAATAATAATATATATATATATGTATGTATATATATATGCAGAATATAATATATATATATAATATAATATAATAATAATATATAATAATATATATCTAATATAATAATAATAATACAATAATATCTTCTTAACCTTATATATATATATATATATATGCATATATATATATATATATATATATATATATATAACTATATATATATATATTTTTTTTCTTACATATATATATATATATATATATCGCTTTGTTTTCTCATGCAGACATTAAAAAATTTATTTCTTTTGAGTTTTGTTCCAACGATAACGAGCGTTAAAATTTGATTGTATGTCTGTTTTGGGAGTTATTTATTGACAGGTTATTGATATATATATATATATATATATATATATATATATATATATATATATATATATATATATATATATATATATATATATATATATATATATATATAAATACTCATAAATACACATATAAAAACTTCTAATATTAATATTACTGATAATATGATAATATTCTTAATAATAAGTGTTAATATTAATGTATTGATAATAGTGTTTATGTTAGTGATGGTTGTTATAGTGATAACAGTAAGTACACGAAATGGTAGTCATATATATATATATATATATATATATATATATATATATATATATATATATATAACATATATATATATATATAATATATATAATATACCAACTTAACTCATATATATATATATATAAATACTCATATATATATATATATATATATATATATATATATATATATATATATATATATAACTTAACCTGTATAGTATATATATATAATATATATATATATATATATATATATATATATATATATATATATATATATATATATATATATATATATGTATATATATATATATTTATATAGATCCATTCATCAGAGGTTTGTTTTTATGTACGCTTGAAACAGACAATTTTAAGATCTGATCTTTGACTCTGTCACTTCATCGGACATAAATCTTTTTTGACTTTCATTGGTAAAGCTTAACGTTAAAAAAATATTTCTTTAAAATTATTTTACCTTGCCAGCTGGAATATGTAACTGGGTTTACCACAGACAAAAATTCCTGACTATTCTATCTATGCTTTGATTGGACATGGAAAGTTGTTGTCGAATAATAATAATAATAATAATAATAATAATAATAATAATAATAATAATAATAATAATAATAATAATAATAATAATAATAATAATAATAATAATAATAATAATAATAATAATAATAATAATAAAATTTTGGTTTAAATAATTTATTTAAGTCGCGAAAAACTTTATTGAAACCTTTCATGGAAGTTTTAAAAGCATTTTATATCAATTTTTCGCATTCGAAGTTTATTTGTATCTGTCATTTACCATTTACCCTAATTTTTTTTATTCATTTGCGATCATTTATGATAATTTTATATTTTCACATTTTAACCTTGATTTTATCTTTCATTTAAGACCATGTAAAACAATATAAGATCATTTATATTTGGTCTTTTTTTTCATTAATTTAAGACCATGTAAGACAATATAAGATTATTTATATTTAGTCTTTTATCTTTCATTTAAGACCATGTGAGACAATATAAGATCATTTATATTTAGTCTTTTTTCCTTCATTTAAGACCATGTTAGACAATGTCAGATCATTTATATTTAGTCTTTTGTCTTTCATTGAAGTCCAGGTAAGACAATATAAGATAATTTTTATTTAATCGTTTTTCATTTATAAGATTATTACATTTAGTTCTTTGTCTTTCCTTTAAGACCATGTAAAACAATATAAGATCATTTATATTTATTCTTTTAATTTCATTTAAGACCATGTAAGAAAATATAAGATCATTTATATTTAGTCTTTATCTTTCATTTAAGATAATATACGATCGTTTTTATTTTAACCTAATTTTGTCTTTCATTAAGGCCTTGTAAGATGATATAATACAATTAACATTTAATCTTTCATCCTTTATTTAAGATAATTTAAGACCAATTACATTTTACCTTCAAGACAATATAAGTTCATTTACATTTAATCTAGATTTAATATAATATAGAAGTTTACATTTTACATGATCTTTTCTTTCACTTAAGACCAAGTAAGATATTTACATTTAATCTTATATTCTCCAATAAGACCAATTACATTTTACTTTCAGGACAATATAAGACAATTTACCTTTAACCTTTAAAAGGTCTTTCATTTAAGATAATTTAAGATAGCTGAATTTTATTCTGACTTTGTCTTTCTTTTAGGACCCTCTAAGACAGGTTTTCTTAACCTGGGGTACATGGACCCCTTAGGGGTACATGCATCAGGTACTGGTGGTACATAAAGACGTTAAAAATACTGCGCGTGATCAGTAGGAAAATATTCAAAAATCGAAGTCCGTTTATAACTGATATAAACGACATAAATGACGAAGACCTTATCAAAGATGACTTGATTGATTTAAAAACGAAAGCAGTATTGCGAGCGGAATTTAACGCTAAAGACATTTGCAAATTCTGGTTAAATTTTACTAGTGAAACGAGCTATGTCGTTGTTAGTGACGTTTGCTGCTACATATCTTTGTGACTCGGGATTCTAAACATTAGTTGCAATAAAAACTAAAAATCGGAACCGACTAGACGTGAAACATGATACGTCTTGCGTTGTCTAAAACAATCCCACAGTTTGACGTACTTATCGAAAAGAAGCAGCAGCAACCGTCTCATTAATTTATCTTTTTTTGTGGCAGAAAATAATAAAAGTTTGTTTTTATGTCATGTTTTTTTCCCTACACTTAAGTTTGTTTATATATATATATAAATATATATATATATATGTAATATATATATATATATATATGTAATATACATATAATAATATACTCATATATATGTATATGTATATATATATATATTGAAGGTATTTTCCTTGAGGGTGGCATACATAAACTACGTGAATTGGTTATTTAGTCCTGAAAGAACTTATATATATATATGTAATAAATAATATATATATATATATAATATATATAATATATATATGTAATAATAATAATAATAATATATATATATCTTCATATAATATATATATAATAATAGCCTTATATATATATATATATGTTCATTCATTCTGGGTTGAGGGGTACATAGCTTTCATGAGATTTATAAAGGGGTCCATGACTCAAAAAGGTTAAGAACCACTGCTCTAAAGTATGTAGTTACTAATTTCATTTAATTTTTGCCCTTCATTTATATATATATATATACATATATATATATATATATATATATATATATATATATATATATATATATATATATATATATATATATATATATATATAATATATATATATATATATATATATATATATATATATATATATATATATATATATATTTAGGACAGTTACAAATATTTTACCCTGAATTTGTTTTGTTTTTAAGAACCTGTAAAAAAATTTGACCATTTAGATTGAAGTTTTGTTCTTCATTTAAAGACCAATAACATTTTAAATTCATTTAAGCTTTATTGAAATGATGAACACGAGATTTATATACTCTTTTACCATATAAAATTAATCTACTTTTTATTTTCTGTTTTTTTTTTTTCTTTCTATTTTTTCATTAATTTTCTTTCAAGTATGTTTTATTTATAAAGCTACATTATACATTAGCTTAATACAATAAATACATTGAATGATTTCTAAATTTACTTATTTATATACCTTTTCTTTTCAGTTAAATACATTAAAGGCATAAGTTACTTTCCAAGCTTATATATGTATTATAAATATTATTTCTATTTTAATAAATTAAATACATTTCTAGCTTATTTGTTTCATACATTTTCTTTCCCTTTTAATACTTTAAATACATTAAATAATTTTCTAATCTCATCATTTCATAAATTTTTTTCATTTTAATATATTGAATACATATATTTTTTTCTTAATTTTATATATTTTAGACACTTTCTTTTCTTTTTAATACATTAAATATTTTGAAAATTTATTTATTTTAAACATTTTATTATTAATTTAATACATTTAAAATAATAACTTTTTTAATATCCTTTCTTTGAAGTTTAAAACATTAAATACATATAATACATTCCAAGCTTATTTATTTCATAGTTTTTTTTCAGTTTTAAATATCAGATACATTAAATACAATCTAAACTTATTTATTTCAAACTTTTAATTTTAATTTAAATACATTAAAAACATTAAATACTTTTCAAGCCTATTTATTTTATACATTTTTTCAAGTTTAATACATTAAATAATTTCAAAGCTTATTTACTTCATACATTTTATTTTTAATTTAATACATAAAATAACTACTTTTAATAATTTCCAAGCTTGTATATTTAATTCCTTTTATTTTAAATTTAATGAATAAAAAAAACATTTGATACTTTTTTGCTTTTTAATTTGAATTTGATACACTAAAAACATTAAATAATTTTCACTCTTATTAATATCATATAATTTCTTTCAGCTTCAATAAATTGAATACATTAAAAACTTTTCAAACTTATCTATTTCATGACTTCTTTTCAGTTATTATTCTTAGGGTTGGCCGACGCACCCGGTGCGGTGCGGTGCCGTGCGGTGTGGTGCGGTGCGGTGCGGTGCGGTGCCGTGCGGTGCGGTGCGGTGTGGTGCATGGTTCGCTCATTTTGGTGCGGTGCTGTGCAGTGCACCACAAAAATCCAGTGTACAGGTGCGGTGCGGTGCGGTGCGGTGCGGTGCGGTGCGATGTGGTGCGTGGTTCGCTCATTTTGGTGCGGTGCTGTGCCGGTGCAAAAATCCAATGTACTGTAGACAGGTGCGGTGTGGTGCGGTGCGGTGCGGTGCGGTGCGGTGCGTGGTGCGGAGTGCATTGAAATAGAGGTGCGGTGCTGTGCGACAAAAATGGCTTTTGGTGCGGTGCGGTGTGGTGCGGTGCGGTGGTAGGTGCGCTTACCCAGGTGAGGTGTAGTGGGGTGCGCAAAATTCCGGTGGTCGCCCAACCCTAATTCCAGTCATTATTTAATATTCAATTTCAGTTTCATTAAAGGTTTTGACGAGCAATAATTTCACGCTACAATTTTCTACTTCTTCACAATTATAAATCGCCCTTCTTTATTAAAAATCAAGCAAACTTTTAGCTTATTTTAGCATTTTCTTTCAGCGCATTTTTTTAGCACCATCTTTTAGCGTCTTTTTTTAACGTTCTTTTAGCATGTTCTTTAAGCGCCTTCTTTTAGCATCTTTTTATCATCTTTCAGCAACTATTAGTCCATTGTTTCCTTTTTTAGTGTCAGTTCTTCTTTTAAACTTTTCGTTTAGCTCTTTCATCGCTTAATTTACAGTTTATCTACTGTGTAACAACTTAAGTCCTTTAATAAGTAAAGTGTAATTTAATCGTACTCTGATTCGATTTATGTCTTTCACGCGCGCGCACACACACACACACACACACACACACACACTAACACACACACATATATATATATATATATATATATATATATATATATATATATATATATATATATATATATATATATATATATATATATACATATATATATAATAACAAACTTGATATATATATATATATATATATGTATATATATATATATATGAATTTATAATATAATAACTCATATATATATATATGTAACCTTATATATATATATATATATATATATATATATATATATATATATATATATATATATACAAAACAGGTCCGTTGCATAAAGCAGATGAATGTAAAAGGTTTTTAATAAAGAAGTATTCTCAATTGTATTAATATGACAAGTTAAGTACATTTTATATAAAGGTTAAACACTCATAGTATATTGCAATGTCAAAGCATCATTTTCATAAACTTTTATTAAATTATTAAGTACTTACATATACTGAAACGTCAGAACATCGATTTATGCAGTACCATAGTGGGACTATAGTATATTAAATGTTAAATCACAGATTTTATCAGTACATTGTTATATACGAAAATAAGTACAATGGTCTATTATATTTCAGAATATCAAATAAGCATTTTCTAAAACATTTAAAAACACCTTCCCCCCACTCATGGTGTGTAAAGTATGACGCATGTAGGAAACTAGCGGAACTGGGCCTTCAACCCCCCCCCGGCCGGTCCCCCCCCCCAGTATAGGAACCATATAAGAACTAATATAACTATTAAAACTAGTTAAAATCATCTATTAAATATGAGTGATCAAAACAAAAACTAAATTTCATAAACATTGTATGCACTTGAATGAAAAAGTCTTACAAAGATCCTCCCAAATAATCACAGTTCTTTTTCTTAACACACACACACACACACACACCACACACACACACACACACACACACACCACACGAGCACATACACATCACACACACACACACTAACACCTATCCTCGCACTACTCCATCCGTATCTGCTCGTAGCAATACGATCACCACACCACACACACACACACACACACACACACGACTTGCCGGTTCGGCAAATCGGGTCGTTAAAACTTTTTTCTTGAAGCGAACCGGTATAACTACCGGTATATCAATGATTCTCATTATCACACAACTTACAAATAAACACTAGCATGCACACTTACAGCAGCATTTTAAAGGATCATCTTAATGAAGTGTGTGTATTGTTAGTAGGCAATTCACACTCAAATACGTTCAAGCACACTAAGAAAGACTCTAAGAAATAGGATTCCTTTTCAACACTCCAAACAAAACTCCTTAAGCACACTCAAAGGATACGTGAAAATACACTCATACACACTAACGATACCCTATAGAAATCCTTCAAATAAACAATCCTAGCACACTCTAGTGATCCTATGCATGCAAACACACTATAACAACCTAATAACACCCTAAAAGATCTTTATATAAACATAAATTTAACACAAACACACCACAAATAAACACACCCTGACAAACTAATAACACCCTAAAAGATCTTTATATAAACATAAATTTAACACAAACACACCACAAATAAACACACCCTGACAAACTATGACAAACTAATAACACCCTAAAAGATCTTTATATAAACATAAATTTAACACAAACACACCCTGACAAACTATGACAAACTAATAACACCCTAAAAGATCTTTATATAAACATAAATTTAACACAAACACACCACAAATAAACACACCCTGACAAAAAATGACAAACTAATAACACCCTAAAAGATCTTTATATAAACATAAATTTAACACGAACACACCACAAATAAACACACCCTGACAAACTATGACAAACTAATAACACCCTAAAAGATCTTTATATAAACATAAATTTAACACAACAAACACACCCTGACAAACTATGACAAACTAATAACACCCTAAAAGATCTTTATATAAACATAAATTTAACACAAACACACCCTGACAAACTATGACAAACTAATAACACCCTAAAAGATCTTTATATAAACATAAATTTAACACAAACACACCACAAATAAACACACCCTGACAAACAATGACAAACTAATAACACCCTAAAAGATCTTTATATAAACATAAATTTAACACAAACACACCACAAATAAACCCACCCTGACAAACTATGACAAACTAATAACACCCTAAAAGATCTTTATATAAACATAAATTTAACACAAACACACCACAAATAAACACACCCTGACAAACAATGACAAACTAATAACACCCTAAAAGATCTTTATATAAACATAAATTTAACACAAACACACCACAAATAAACACACCCTGACAAACTATGACAAACTAATAACACCCTAAAAGATCTTTATATAAACATAAATTTAACACAAACACACCTCAAATAAACACATCCTGACAAACAATGACAAACTAATAACACCCTAAAAGATCTTTATATAAACATAAATTTAACACAAACACACCACAAATAAACACACCCTGACAAACTATGACAAACTAATAACACCCTAAAAGATCTTTATATAAACATAAATTTAACACAAATAAACACACCCTGACAATTAAAATTCACAACCTAAAACCCTTTCAAATAAACATAACTTTAACACACACATCCAATACATGCCAACACACCCTGCCAAACAAACCCTATACATGTCAACACACCCTGCTTAACAAACCATATACTTGCCAACACACCCTGACAAACAAGCAGAAATATCTTAAAAGATCCTACCAAATAAACACATCTATACTCTATACATAAAACACGCCCAAGTACCTCCAATACAAAAAAATTCATATTCTTCAGCACACTCAACAATCAAACCAAAACTCTTGACTTACTCATTCGCTTGTTTTGTGTGAAATGTGTGTTGTGTGTGTGCTGGTGGTGTGAGGGGTGTGTGAAAGTGTGTGTGTGTTTGTATATTTTTTTTTTCTAGCAAAAGACTTCAATATATATATATATATATATATATTATAATATATATATATATTATATATATAATTATATATATATATATATATATATATATATATACCGTAATTTATATATATATATTATTATATATATAGATATATATTATATATATATATATTATATATAATATATACTATTACATATATATATAGATATCTATATATATATATATATACCGTATAATATATATTATATTATATATATTTTAATAACTTTCAATTTATTGACTATATTAAATTCCACTATTTAACTTACTATATATATATATATGACTATATATTATATAGTATGCTAGCTATATTATATTATATGTATTATATTATATGTATTAATATAATTATATATATAATATATAATATATATATATTATATATATATTATATATATATATATATATTATGTATATATATAAGTATATATTATATATTAGTATATAGATATATATATATTGATATATATACTTTTATATATATATTATAATTATATTATATATATACTAATATATAATATATTATTTATTATGGGACGTAGATGATGATATCATTTTACCGTGGCACATTCGGCAGAGCGACAGAGTCATATGCCACAGGGCA
>JABUQX010012897.1:0-15000 GCA_015478945.1 Trachelipus rathkii | reverse complement strand
ATATATAGGTAAATGTCTAGAATGTGTTTCTGACTTTACGATTCGATATATCGAAATATATATCGATACCGATATCTATCGACATATATATATATATTAGATATATAAATATATATATATATATATAATATTATATATATATAATATATACTATATATATATCATAAATATTATCCTATGATATATATATATATATATATATAATATTATATATATATATACTATATATAATAGTATATATATATATATAGTCAGCTTCCTGAAAATTATTTACAATATCTCAAAAAACTACATCATTTACAATGCCCCCCATGCTGAATCTGGTACAATAGTGCAGGAAAAAATGTAAAAAAAAAAAACATAATTGAATAATTATAGTAATATTGAGATAAAAAGCATTTTAGAGATTTTATACGTGTACTCGTTAAAGTAAATAGACTTTCTAGTATAATTTTTTGTTTTTTTTTTAAACTAAAGAATTACTCCCACAGGGTAGAACCGCACCATCAGGAGCGGGGTCTCTCTCGGCCTCCGGGACTTACCGTGACTATTTTCCCCCCCTCCGGGAGGGTCTCGGAACCCCCGCTCTGCATATTGCGGTTGTCGTGTTCCTCCGCCCCTCCCCCCCTACGGGTATGGAAAACGTCCCCCCTGTTTCCCCTTCGGCTCCAGCCCCCCTAAATTGCCGTTATTTGTATATACCCTACAAAAATATATATACTAGGTACCCCGCCGGCCGAGCCTCCCCCCCAAAAAAAAAACAATTTATTTTTTTAATTTTTTTTATTTGTTACATTTGCCTAACCAAAATTTTACAAGATTCCAAAAATGTATCCTTTTTCCCTGTAGCTATTTAGTTTTGAGATATGAATGTGGCTCTCTTCTAGAGGCTAGCCATATATATATATAAAATTAAACCAATTAAATAAATCCAATCTATAACTGTTGATTCACTGACATCTAAATAGGTTACTACCCTTGAAACTTTTTCTATGTAAAAAAAATACATACGATTAAAAGGAGATAAAACCAAAACCTAATATTGAAAAAAAATATGGAGAAAAACAGGTTACTTCGACCACAAGTAACTAGTACAATAAAAAATTAAACTTTTCTCCTACTTTGGTAATTTCATTCATTCTTGTGACTCTTTCTACCAAACCTTTTATCAAGTACAAACTAAAATTTGCTGCCATTGCTAACACGAATTATAATCATTCTCAACAAATTAGAATAAATCCTCAAATTCTAATTTTCAGAAAAAAGAACAAAAAAATACCTCAACCTCACTAAACACAGAAAAAAAAATTTATGACCTTCAAATTATATAACATAATATTAGTCCCCAATAATACTCAATAAATAAAGTCCATCTTTATATTATAATATATATAAATATAATAATAATATATATAAATATATATATAATATATTATATATATATAGTATATATATATAAGTATGATATTTAACTAATATACGATATATTACATTAACTAGATATAATATTTTATACTGTGATATCTCAGACCACACCATGTCGTAGCTATATTCATTGCGTAAGACAGGATACCTATTATACATCTACTATATATATATATATAAACCCTCGTACACCACGTTTTACATTCACACCTTGCCTGTCATCGTATTGAGATATTAATGGGTATACAAGTGACATCCACAGCACTATATACCTTAATAAGCAGTAATACCCATATTATTATACTATATCATATATTAATGTCACGTAGCATATCGCTAGATATCGTACTCACGTGAATACTTACGCGATAAATAATATTAGTTAATATGGTCCCGTCTACCACTACCCTCTATTAAGATTATCTAGGCAGATCCATTGACATAGATTAATATTGATAGTACAATGATCTTATAGAATATTGCATAGCAATAGCCTAGATACATCCGATAATTATTCAATTCTTCTATGGAACTGTAAAGTGTTAGACACGCCCACATTTCTTGCTGAGTCATCATGATGTCAGCCTATGGGGCCATCCAGACTCCAGCCCATACGAAACTCATAAATACCCACATGACTCACTCTTCGAGAACAATGCGTAAACTTTTCTAAAAGTCCCTTACAAGCGTATACTCCCATTACCGAAAACACATCTTGCCTCTTTAAAAGTATAACGCAATTCTGACAGATATGAAACCCCATCAGATACCGACTATTAGTTAACTATATACTATCAACTCTACACGCCAGTTACATATTACTAGTATACCGACCTATTTACCAGAACCGTATAGCTATAATATTAATAAATTCCGGGGCACTTTACTTTCAGGCACCTAAATCACAGACTAATTATACTATCATCAATAATGACATACAATCCATACATACTATAATGACCTAAACGAGTCTCAATCACGCAGTAGTATTATAAATTAAGAATGCGACTATTATAGAGCTTCTATAACACATGACATAGATCCATCTACTAATTATACAGTGTTCGTACACTGTTACTTACCCTGATTACTATATGGCTTTATCTCTGGCTAAACCATTTAAAACTTTTAATACATCCATGTTCACATCTTTCGCCTAGTCGCATATGCTTTTGACTTTCACAAATGACTGTCTTATTCTCTTAGTTTCTTGGAAACCCTTCAAATTTGTTTCCCCCCAAAGTGCTTAGTACTAACCATAAAAAACTACAATCCTCAGCGACTTCGGCCTATTCATCATTCATTATAATAATATAGCCGATAACTCCTTATTACTTGAAAGGACAATTATAGACAAGATAAGAACCATCATGCAAGACACGATAGAAATATGTTAGATATCAGACTACGAATCCACATTAGACCGAGTAAATATAATGATAATACCATAAACGACCTAAATACGTACTACCACTTACCGAAGAGACAACACACCACAATATGCAGCTGTCGAGCCGTTCGGATCCATGCACACGCAATAGCATGTAACCCCACTAACGATCTCATACACCGGACATCCTTAAATATGCAACCTTGCGATATCTCTAACTTTTTAGTGAGTATCGATAGCTTACGCAACGTAGACGATTATAACCCGTTATTAAAATATTACATTGATTTCATAAACTACAAGTAAGCTAGTATCATTCTATAATACGTATAACGAAACGCCTGGTCGCCTCTAGACACCCTCCCCTCTACAGCATTGGAAGGTCGATACCTGGACTAGCTACACTCCTACTATGACACATATTTAAGGCTTGACGACACGAGAAGAAGATATCAAGCCGCCACCCACACATCAAAGATAATCAACCAGATACATTAATGAGATACTCAGCATTGAATTACTGAGTGAGATCCAAGGATAGAACTAAGGAATCTTTATTCTAATTAAAACTAAAATCTAACGAAGTAGGAGTATATATAGTGATCATAACGGAAATAAGACAGATCGGTATGTCCGACAACTTTATGAAAAATATGATGTAAGATAATGTAACACTTTCCTTTAAGGGTATATATATGATGACATCACGGAGATACACTTCTAGGATCCAACTGTCTAACAAATACGAGATGCGGATAAGTCCGCCGCATTTTACTTTTCACAATATCCCCCAACTGTCATTAACGCCGAAACCTCGTCCAGCGATAAATGCTCCAATAGTTGCAATAACAGAGTCTCATGCGTGCGGCGTGCACCAGCTTGCAGTGGAGTAGTTACCTCTGCCCTATACATATCTCTTGGTTGAAATGTAATCGTCGTTTACGATGCACCCACTGTTTATGAGCAACGTTCAGTAGGTCACCTGAGCTGAAGCGACACTATATCGAGCCGTTTACCATACAGTGATCATCTCCGGCAGTTGCGGAACGATAGTGGGGATGCATATTAATAAATTCCTTTTTCAGGCAGAATATATAGTGTTCAACGATTTACATCCACCTCATCCAGTCTCTTAGTATCAACCCATATAACGCCTCCGCATGTTTCCAATTTGACTGCTTAAGCCCTGCGATCCCTACTACACGCGATACATCAAGAAGCTGAGCTGATCAAACCCCTCGCCCTATAGCAACGAGAAACCTGAACGCTGGGAATAGACAAGCTATGATCGCCCCGCCTGTAGTTCAATATAAAGTTCGACAGTAAACAATCTATTATTCCATTTATTATCTCACTCATTTATCTGTCTCTTCGACCTCATAAGCCAACGTCATGCCCTTTCCCTGTATTCCATACATAATAGGTCTCCTGTCATGTTGTCACACATTTGCTACATAGTACCGACCAATACTTCGCATTACCGCTACTAGAAAGACTACCCAATCAGACTAACCAGTCTAGATAAAACTCAGCCTCAAAACCAATCCCCTAAAAGAATATTACCCATAGTATCATTCTCATAAATTATATACTAATCTATACTAATCCTTTTAATCTCTCTTTTCCTTCAACAATTCTTAATCTATTTACTAAAATCGTTACCTTCAGTCTATCTCCCACTTTCAATACTAGATACACAATTTACATACTCTCTAATGTAACTTCACCACCTTAAATTTGATTTATATAATAAACGAGACTCAAAACTTACTTGTACGGTAGGAGCTTTATCGTACTACTCCACCTGTCCACTCCCTCTACCCTATGAATCTACAATACCGTCACTTCATCTCATTCTTACCTGCGTAGATTTTGTATTATAATATATAATAATATATATATATATTATTATATATATATATATATATATATATATTAATAAATAAAAAAAATCATAAAAAAATTTTAATATAATTTTAATTTAATTATATTTAATTATATAAATATATATATATATATATTTGTAATAAAATATATATAATATATAACTAAACATATAATATATAAATATAAATATATAATATTATATATATATATAATTATATATATATATATATATATATATATATATATAATAAGAAATAAATATATATTATATATATATAAAATAATATATATATATATATATATATATATAATTATTAATATATAAAATATATATATTAATATTATAATATATATATATTATATAATATTAATATATATTATATATAATAATATTATATTATAATAAATATATATTATATATAGTATATATGTATATATATAAAATATATAAATATAAATAATTATACTATATATATAATATAATAATATATATATATAATATATATATATTTATTATATATATAAAAAAAATTATAATATATATAATAAATTAATAAATATGGTTATTTTTTATCAATTATTTGTATGAAATATTGTAGCGTGCTATAAATATAATATATATATATATATATATATAAATATATAATTAAATATATATATATATATAATATATAAGAAATATTATATATATATTAATTTATAATATATATAATATAATACTATAAATATATATATATATATAAATAATATAATAATATAAAAATATATATAATTAAATTTATATAAATGATATAATAAATATAATAAATATATATTATATATATAATTATTTAAACAACCTGATGAAGGTAATATATACCATATAAATAATATATAATAATATAATAATATATAATATTATATATATAATATATATATAATATAATATATATAATTATTATATGTTATATTATACCTATAATATATATATCATATATATACCTAAGATATATAAATAAGCCAAATGAAAATAAATTTTAAAAGAATTGTTTTAAAAATGTTGTGCTTAATTAAATTTAGAAAAATAACTACAAAATCAACTACTCATCATCAACAACAAAAACAACAACAACAACAACAAACCCCTGTGACCTCGTCCCTTTAGTCAAAAATCAACACGCATTAAATTGCCTAAACAATATGAACTTTTGCAGCCTTGGTTAATTGTCCTGATAAAATCTAACAATTCAGATGATACTCTTTCCCTCTTGTCTGCTTTCTTAGGTTCTCCTCCTCTATACGGTGTAAAACTTAACATGAGCGACTCTTATTGTTGCGAACATAATCAGATTCGTAACTTACTACAATGTCATTTTTCAGCTCAGATACTCTCTAACTACTACAATAATACCTGTACCCCCTCGACTACTCTCAAAATGTAACAACTTGTCCCCATTTTTCAAACATCTATGTTACACAGCTCAATCCTCGCATATCATGTCATGGTGAATAGCTACAATATAACAAAATTAAGAAGTTTGTCGAGAATTTTATTGGGCTTTCAGTTAGTAGCAATTATCTGCCAACACAAGTGTTGGTATGATTTTCTACACTATTTTATTTAACTAGCATCGATATGGGAAGAAAATTCTACGATACACAATACTTTTGCATTCTAGCAACCTCTCATATCTCCGCCCTATAACTCGGATGGCTGCGGGTGGTGGGGTGGGCGCAACTCAACGGTCGCCTCATTAGAAATCAAATACGCATCCTCAAATCTGAATACTCAAATATCTCCACTTCTTGCTTTTCAGAAAGTTCCCTTGTAACTCACCCTTCTGACTTGAGCATGCAACTGCCTGCGAATCGTGTTCAAATTTTTTCCGGCTCACCCGGCCCATTATTTTAAAATAGCCTGCGCGGTATCCGCTCCATCATTTGAAAACCTAACCTGCTACGACCTCCACGCCCCGGCTCCGCATTTTTTAATTAAAATTTTAAAATAGCTCTGTCCTTCAAGCCTTGTATGTTTAAATTGTCCCGCCTTCTTATACCTGGCTATTCCTAGTGCCGATGGAGAATACCTCGGAGCCACAAGATATCGTACTGGCAAATTCCAGAAGATGACACCGACTGGCCCCCCACAAACGTACCACCCACATCAGGGATGCACTGCCAACAAATCAGTAGTCCAGAAATGATATTAAACAAAACCTGAAAGGAGGATCCTGTGCAGTACGCCCTGCCCTGCTTCCACCCCAGTTGGTCACCCGACGCTTCCCCGAATCAATGTGTGTGTGTGTGCCTAAGGTACTTAATACCTCATCTTACCGAATATCAAAAACATAAAAAGAGGAGCCAAACCACCCCCTCCCAATTTAGCGCAAATTAGCCCGTTAGTGCGAAAACCATTATATCAAAGGCTCGCTTGAAGATAAAGGAAATAAGACCAACATCGATGCGCTTTCTAAAACTGATGAGGGAAATGTGGATGAAGTGAGGGAAAATTTCGAAATCTGCATAACCATTGCAGTAAGGAGATAGGAAGTGATATGTGTGAGTGTATCCGGTCAAAGAATGAATAGTAAGTTTTGGCGATTATTTGTTGTTCGTCTCTCTATACGTTAAGTGAATCGAACATCCCAACGGGTAATGGAAATGTTTCTCTTTCCCTTTCTTATTAGAGTGAGAAATTGAAGAATAGTAAATCTTCGGCACATTAAGAGAAATCATACTGGTACTGATGATCAAAGATGGAGGCGATGATGGATGATTGTATGGATGGGATAATTTTGTATTCCAAAGCGTTTTTATAATAGTATAATAATTCCGAAGAGATTTGAGAGGACGAGCAGTAATATTACCCTTAATGCAATGGAGTAATACATAATGTAACATGTATTAATATAGGGAAATTAGTGTATTGGTTATGTAAGGAATGAATATATCTGGCTTTTGTCGAAAGAGATGCCGTAGTACTCATTGAGGACTGATTGATGAAGAACAAAGTGCAGCCTTATGAAGTGTAAAAATGTGGGTCAAATCTATACATGAAAAAAAGATTGCAGAAAGATAAGAGAGAAAAAAGAATAAATGTATTAAGTTTATGTACATTCAACATGCGTTATGAATATGATAATTAGGGTAACTCTATAATGGCAGTGTAATGATTATTATTAGATTGTAGCTTCTGAATGGATCAGAATATATGCATGACGACAGTCGAAGCTGTATTATTAGATTAAATAGTGCTGAAAGAATTGGTTAATCATTAATAGCGAAAAGTGAGGAAGGATGTTTTTACTAGTTTCTACCTTGGTTATTTCAATTGAAAGGACGTTATAAAAGAAACATATTAATGATGGAAATGGAAAGGAATGGAGAATGCCGTACCTATATATGCGGATGACTTAGTTTTGTGTGTGCGGAATTCGAAAGGAGTTTGAGAGCTTATGAAGAGGATCTGGAAAGTTGTAAAGGAAGGTTTGAAAGTAAACGTAGTGAGTGCGAGTTGTGAGTGAGTGAGATAGCCTCGGTATTATTATATATATGTTGGATGTAAAAACTTTATCTTTGTCTCAGAATAAGGAAAATTTACGGCAATATTTTGAGGTGAAAAGGAAACGGTGTGAGGCAGAGTGTTAGTAAAGAAAGTTGTGAAATATTAGAAAGTAATGCTGTGCAATTAATATTTTGGAAGGATATAAAGGACTAAAATATTTGAGAGTCCTCTGGGGTTCTTACATGAAAGTACTTGTTAACCTGTAGGTAATGCCATAATAGTTGAAAACTATGTCCGAAAAGGGTTGTCCAAGGAACCGCACTTCAACCAGTAGTAAAGACGTACCACGCACCGCATTCGCCCAAAATTATTTGTATTTGGCCCACCGCACCACACCTATATAATCAATGACGCACCGCGCTTCCAGCACAATACTCCACCTCATGACCGTATCACGTATTTATTATGTGTTGCGCAACGCCACCGCAACGCACCCCACCAAAAGGTATCGCACAGCAAAGCAAACACCTGGTGAGCGGCCAACCTTATAATAAGTCTGGTAATAAGAAGTATAGATTCTAAAGTACCATGGTTCAAGTAGAAGAACTATTGTGGAGGCATGTTTAGTGTTAGAAAATTTGATAGTATAATAAGGAGTGAAATAAGTGTTAGGAATGAGTTAGTGGTGTTTAAAGCAGGATGTATAGTCGCTTTACGAGGTATCATGCTAGGAATCGAATCTGCCTGGGGAAACGAAGAAAAAAATGGATATATGATCAGCTAAACTATGTCGTAGTATAGCCTGGATGTGTAATTATTGAGTTTTGCACACGAAAAGTAAGATAATGGTGCATAATAGGATTTGAAGTGTTTTAGTTGATAGCGCTACATGACAGGTAGTGTGGTCTACATGGCCCAAAGAGAACCCAACTTTAGACGAGATGCCATAGTTAGGGTGTCATCATGTTCGCATTACCCACGAAGCCCCTAAAGTGTGATATTTCTAAATGCGACGTGAATACTCACTTAAGGTATAAAATCGGCTAGCCGGAAGGCTGGATATTCTTCGCATTGCTCAATTCTTTTTCTATTATTTGTTCCCGGCATTGTGACCCACCCTTACCCCCAAGTCAATGCTGATAAGTGTCTATTTATTAGA
This sequence comes from Trachelipus rathkii, assembly GCA_015478945.1. NCBI lineage: Eukaryota > Metazoa > Arthropoda > Malacostraca > Isopoda > Trachelipodidae > Trachelipus > Trachelipus rathkii. The sequence continues at coordinate 5,655 of JABUQX010012897.1, read as the reverse complement.
TGATAGTATATATATTAATTATATATATATATATATATATATATATAATATATATATATATATATAATATATAATATATATCATATATATAATAATATATATATATTATAATATATTATATAATATATAAATAGTAGGGGGAACTAGGTTGAATCGAACACCCTTCCTACCTGGCTGAAAATTACATCCTTATCTGTTGCAATAAATGTTTATAAAACTGCAAAAACTAGTATAATATAATAGTGTCATCCTGTCTATAATAAATCTTTTATGTAAACCTACTTTGTACACTTTCTCTTTGTATTCAATTACTCAAAGAATATATCATCATCATCAATTATTACTATATTACTGTATCTTAATTCTCTTCATTTTTTTACGAACTTCCACACCTACGGGTGCTAGTATATGGAAGGGAAATTACCTAGGTTACTCTTCCCCGACCCTACCAAACTGCTATTACTAATATGACCTGCATAACCCTCTCCATGTCTAACTGAGTTTTGTCTGCACTAAGCGTAATTCTCTATCAATTGCGTCCAAGTTGATTATCTTCTTCTCTCTGCCCACAAAAAGAATTCCCATCCAACAATTTGAACTTTATCTGTCACACTACAGTTCTTTTCTTGATATTCTCTTCATTTAGCTAAATAAAGTACAAATGTCAAACATTGCCCATCCAATGCCTTATCTACTATTCTTGCAGATCTACATAATTCCGTTTGACATTGGATTATTTAAATTTAAACCTGATTGCAACAAGTTCTTTTCTAGCTTTTTAAATAATAAACCATTAAATTACTTAGGGTTAGGAAGTGAAGACAAAGTTAAGATAGAGTCCACACAAAGATGTACTTTTTTATGACAATTTTTAATAAGCGGTTTCTCGAATCCTTTTACGTATAGGCGAATCTGTTAATCTCTCAGTAAATTAAATAGATAGTGTCTGTAAACTGACTTCGAAGGGAACATTGACATTGAAAATTCCAAATAACATGAACCCCAAATTAAAAAATAAAATTTATATCTGCTTTATCCATTATATAAAAAATATGTATTTAATTTAATTTTTAATGCAGAATTAATTAAGGAGAATTATATATATTTATAATTATATAAATATTATTATATATAATATAATATAGTATATATAATTAGTATTTATATAAGATATATATATATAAATATATATATATATATAGAATGTATATTATAATATATATATATATAGTATAGATAATATAATAGTAATTAGTAATTATATATATATATGTATATTATATAATATTAATGTATATATATATATTTATACTATATATGTGATATTATAATATATATATAAGATATTATATTAGTATATATATTATATATATATTATATATTATAGTATATATATAATATAATAATATATAATAATGTTTAAATATATATTATATTAGTATATATAAGTTACTATATATATATATATTTGATAAATATATACATTATATACAATATAGTATACATATGATAAATATTAGCAACACATATCAGTAGTTGGAAACTATATTAAGTAATGTATTATATAATATAAATCACATATTATACTATTGCTCATTATATAGTATTATATACAACTATTATACTTGTTCTATACTATACATTACATACTAAACACTATTATGATATGTAATTCTACTATTCTAATATACAATTATTATATACTAGCTATATTTATTCCATTAGAATTATAACATATAATATAATATATATATATAATATAATAATAAATATATATATATAATATATAATTATATATATAAAATACTATATATATAATATATATATTATATATATATATATATTTCTATACCTATATATATATATGCATATATAAAAGCGGGTTAAAGCCGACGGTGGAGAGTCGGCATGGCCAAGAACGTCAGGTTCCAATTCTAGTTATCGTATCCTTATGGCTAGATAATTATATGAAAAAAAAAAAAAAAAAAAACGTTCCCCTCCTTGAATAGGCTTATGCCCGTGAGGTCGTAACTTTTGCTTAAAATTATATAATATATATATATAATATATATATATATATATATAAATATATATATATATAATATATATAGTTAAAAATATATAATTTAGATATAGTATAATAAATTATATCTATAACTATATATAGAGATTTATATATATATATATTTATATTATATATATAAATATATAATATAATAATATATAATAATAATATATATATATATATATATAATATATATATACTATATATAGGTAGTAATTCTAATAATATATATATATATTATTATGGAGATATAATTATATATATATATATAATATATATAATATATATATAATATAATATATATATATATATATACTAATATATATATAATATAATTAATATATATATAGATATGATATATATATATATATATATACTTATATATATATATTATTTAATATATATATATATATATATATAATATATTATATATTTATATTATATATATAATAATATAGATATGTGTATATATATATAATATATAGATATATATATATCAATATTATTATTAAATATATATATATATATATAGATGGTAGTTTTGGATGAGTAGTTATATATATATATAATATAATATATAAATATAATATATATATAATATATTTATATATATATTATATATATATATATATATATATATATATGTATATTATATATATATATATATTTATATATATATGACATTAATAGTTATATATATAGTATATATATATAATCAGTATTATAAAAAATAAATATTATAATATATTATGTAATAATAAATACATAATTATATCTTTATACATAATACTAAATACATATAATATATTGTACACAAGACATTTGAGTTTCACATACATACCCACAAACACATGTCGCTGTTTCCAATTAGTAAATTATCACTAAGCAACACACAGTTTATTTTTTTATCTATATTAATTATTCTATCTGTTTATTACATTAATAAACCATTTGAAATCATGTTGTTGAAACTGTTCTATGGTGTCAGTGTTTTAGAATATTACAACAATATTGCAAATCCATTATTTAAGTTGTAGATTTTACGATAAATCTATAAAGTAAAAAAAAAATTTAAAATATCTTTATTGATATCAAAATGAGAGGTCGTTGCTAAGGAGCTAGGGGTCACACAACTGCAAAATTTCAACATTAAGTGTAGTTATGATTCTTAAGCCCCCACATAGCTGTCTGTAAGTTTAGAAATTCGACGAATGTATTAGTCTTGGTTCAACCTAATATATATATATATATATATATATATATATATATAATATATACTATATATATATATATTATAATATATATATAAATATATATATATAATATATATATAAGATTATATATAATATATATATATTATATATATAATATAACAGTATATATATATATATATATATATATATTATATATTCGAAACCCTTTGTGAGTATGAGCATCTCTGCTTTTTATTAAAAAACGTTGCGTTCTCGAGTTCTTCTTTCGTTGCCGTTAACAGAGTGGTTCTTCCGACCTTTAAAATCGTTCCAAATCGGCTGTTTTAAAGGAGTAATATTTTTTCATTATCTCTAAATTGCGGCGTGTTCTTTCATAGTTCTGCCTTATTTTACCTTCTTTCTTACACTTTTTCTAACCAATCTTTCAAGCTATTTATTACCCCATCACTTCCGCGTGAAAGATGATTAGACTTTTATAACTTGCAAAACTCTCTCATTTGAATTATCTGTATTTGCTTCTAGAAGACTAATATCCTTCGTCTTCAGCTTTAGTTGTCAATTTGCTCTGACCTGTATAGATTTTTTGGACTTGAATTGTTCAAGTTGGGATAATATTAATTCTTTAAAGACCCCAATACGATTAAATTCTCCCACTGACAATAAACCTATAAACTTTTCGTGGTATTACGCCTTTTTTAACAATATAAACATTCTTGGTTTTATCATAAACAAAAATATATCCTAGAAACCTAATATCATAGTGGTTAATAGAGTGGCTTCCAGAAAACCGGAAAATTATCAGGTTTGTTATGTTTGTAGTTGCTCCAACATTACATGGGTCTCATATTATTATTTTATTACTGTTACCACATCTTGGAAGGAGAGCTTGGAGTTCTACTTCCACCATTCATTTGGACAGGATCAAGTCCAAAATTAATAGACGTACACTCTTCTTTACCTATCAACTCTCTTGACTTATAATCTTTGCGACACGACTTTGGAGCTGTGTCTTTTATATACGTCTACTAAAGCTGCAGGCCGTTATGTTTTCTAACCACGCGCATACCACGCCATTTGATACAACCTTGTAGCACAATGGGGGCACGTGTCTTCACTATGAGCTTAGTGTGGAGGTTTTCTAAATTCAGGTTTGTTAGTTAGCTGCGGTGCTCCGTTTTTTCTAGCCTCTTCTGTTCTGTTCTGTCTTCTTCCGTATTTCCAGTTGAATTTAATTTTTTATATTCGATACTTTAAAGATTGCGTCGATGATGTTATCAGAGATTTGCCTTAACTTTTCGTTACAGTTGTTTTATATACCTTATATGAACAGAGCTCAGCCTGATTATGTTGGCATCACCACAAAAATGTCTTAAAAGAGACAAAGTAGAGCTCAAGCTCTATAGTACAAGTTTTCAGTGTGGAGGTTTTCTAAATTCAGGTTTGTTAGTTAGCTGCGGTGCTCCGTTTTTTCTAGCCTCTTCTGTTCTGTTCTGTCTTCTTCCGTATTTCCAGTTGAATTTAATTTTTTGTATTCGATACTTTAAAGATTGCGTCGATGATGTTATCAGAGATTTGCCTTAACCTTTCGTTACAGTTGTTTTATATACCTTATATGAACAGAGCTCAGCCTGATTATGTTGGCATCACCACAAAAATGTCTTAAAAGAGACAAAGTAGAGCTCAAGCTCTATAGTACAAGTTTTCAGAACCACAAAAAAGATTTCATCAGAACATGTGTTTCCTCAGTGTGAAATTTTAAAGATCAGAAGAACCCTTTAATCTTTGCTACTCAAAACTGAGTTAGAGGGAGTAGAGAACAAATAGTAAAAAGGCACAGACTACGCCTAAGAAAACTTTAAAACCGGAAGTGCAACCGGAAAGTGCAAATGTGCGCGAGCAACAGTTTATATATTTGCTTTTCAAGCTGATGTGTCAAGTTGGGTTTTAAGGTCGTTGAAACCGAATGCAAGTCTGTAAGACCACTTCAGTAGTGTTGTGGAGCCTTGAACTCAAATTACCCCCCAAAAAGGGGCTTAGGCCCCACAAAGGTTTTTTTTTTTCCGGTAAGAAGGGTGTTTTTAAATAACGATTAGATTCATTTTTTGTGATGTTTTTCAATCGAGTTATTTCGATTGTTGTTTACCCCGTATATCGAGGTTTAAAAGGGTTTCTACGTGCTCTGGGTAACTATGAAAATGTAGAAGTGTGCAAAAAGAATTATTACTGAACGTGTCATTCGAATGATCCGTTTTGTAGAAAGGAGAAAAGGAAGTGTGTGGAAAGCCGGGAAGCCGGAATGCCTGGGGGGAAAGAGTTCCAGGAATCCGAAACGTGGAAAGGGACTAAGGGTGAACTCCGGGGAAACGGGGAAAACGG
>JABUQX010012896.1:27500-29861 GCA_015478945.1 Trachelipus rathkii | reverse complement strand
ATATATAACCATTTATATATATATATATATATATATATATCCCAGAGAGGAGTGAATTGATTCTTGTTATGGTGTTATACTCTTGGTGAATAACCTGGAACATAGCATAGTGACAAGAACCAATACTAGGTTGACTTTGTGCATCCCTCCAGCCCCAGCACTAGTATGTGCATTTGTCACATATGAAATCATGTCTTCTTTCTCACCTCTCATTTTTTGAATTATCTATTATCTTTCAATCCTCCTTTTTCCACCGCAGTTTCTATCTTTTTTTTTTTTTTTTAATTCCCACCCACCAGTCCCATTACGTACTTTGTACGTATTTTCACTCTTTGAAAAAGGTTGTCCTCCCTTTTTTTCCTATTTTTTCCTATCAAAGCCTCTTGGGCTGTTCAGTGCCCCTTCTCACATGGGTCTTCAACTCACCTCACACTTCACACACAGGCTAAAATCCTGTCTTTTTCGCCTATGACCAGGCTGCCAATTCGAGTTAACCGTGAGGAGGTTGCCCTGCACTATGGTATATAAACTCGGGCTCCACGTGAAGTTATTTAGGTCTCTTGCGGTTCATGTGGGAGATTGGCGTGGAGTTCCAGAGGGATCTTCCGAGGCCACTTCCACAGCCTATCCTACGAAGTGGGGTCCGGGAAGTTGTCTCTCTCTTACCTGTTAGTGATGAGAAGGACTACCCTTCCTTATGAAATATACGTCTTTCCAATCCATCCTGTTATTTGCTTTTGTTTCATTTGTTTTATTGTGGAGAAGTTTGTGGTTTAATTTTTATGAATCTGGCTCTTCAAGATAATACTTTACCCAGTCCCTCCTACTCCTAGACCATTTCTTTCCGCTATAATTCCTTCCACTTCACCTAAAGTCCTCTTCATACCCTCAGCGATTCATCGCCTGGTATGCCATTGACATCCAGGTGCCCAAATGGTTGGGGCAATCCCGAAAAGGTGCCTCCTCTCCTGTCCTAGTCATTCTCATTTGTTTACTCCATATGCTGCTCCCCCTTTAGGTGCACTTGAAATCGCTTTATTAGTTTTATTAGTCATGTTAATGAGAAATGGGTCTCCTCTCATTCAAGCTAAAACTCGAGATCAAAGTTTCATCTTGTCATCCTTAATGTCGCTCAGAAACATCCCTCTTATTTCCACTTCTGATGAAATAAGAAACGCATCCAAAGGCAATTTTTATTCTTTAGAATTCACCAGCAGAAAAGATTTCCTGTTACAAATATTTACAGATTTCCCCCACCCACGTGATCCACCTGACACCCCAAATCCTCATATAATGCTGACCTTAAGCACCCCTTTTTCACTTTCAAAGGTTTACAAGCCACGGTGTTCATACGTTTATTCCCCGACCCAGACATTGATTTAAATGCCAGCAGTTTGGTCATCCCTGAAGATACTGAAGGAGACTGCATGACATATGCCCAGTCTGCGGAGAAGAATTTCACACTCCCGGTGAAAACACACCACACTGCAAAAATTGTGGAGGACCTCAGTGCCTCTTCCATAAAATGCTGTCTTACCTGGTTGAACAGGTTTATAGGTTTTTATTATAGGTTTTGAAGTTATGCATCGTATAAAAATTGAGCAGGACAGATGCCATACACCAGCTCAAAGCCCAATATCCTACAAGACAGAGGCAATCTCATGCTACAATTGCAGTGTGTCAGTCCTCTGATACAACTCCATTCCAGTAGAACTCTTCCCCCGAATCCTAGCGAGACTCAAGTAGTTATTGTAACCTGCCCACCCACTTTTCAAATAGTCCAAAAGCAGCCCATGATCCAATCTCCCGTTCAAAATGCCATCAACAACTATTCTGAGTACTTGTTTTCAACTAACCATCAATGAAACTTAAGTTATTTCATCCACTACAAAGCTTGGAAAACATTTCCTGCCAAGACATTGTTCATACCCTCCTGATGAGTTCGCTAAACTCACATAAGAGGCCTGCGTCTATGTCCTCTAATCGTCTCCCACCATTACTTAAATTCCTGAAAAAGATGTTCATAAACAAACAAAAAAAAGATTATAGCACAAAATACAAAACATCTGAATTTCTAAAACAAAACACACTGACCCCAGATGCAAAAAATGCATCTCAGAAGAGACCTCGCCATAAGTCTATTCCTGAGACAAATGCAATGACATCAATAAATTGTACCCAAATAATCACAGCTTTCGAACAACCTACCAACCAACCCTCTGGTAGCTTGCAGGATTTTTACAGCTCTTCTGAATTTCCTACCTCAGCACTCCCTAAAGGATTCTATGCCTTAATGGATGAAATGGATTATAGTTCCCAAGTGGAGCCTGATGTGACGTCCCACTCTCTTTCTAATGCTTC
>JABUQX010012896.1:5000-22500 GCA_015478945.1 Trachelipus rathkii | reverse complement strand
TATATATATATATATAATATAATATATAAATATATATATATATATATATATATATATATATATAATATATAAGGGAAAACAAGATACAGGAGACTGTATGGTATTGGCAAGGGTATGGTAGGATTAATAGAAGCTCTATGGCAGGTGTTAGTAATATATGTTGTTGGTGGTAGGCTTCTGGAATCAAAATTCAAAAGTATGTATGACTTGTGAAGCGTGTTAAGAATAAATGGTATCAAAAGTGATTGGTTAATATTAAATTGCGGAGTGAGGCACGAAAGTGTTATGTCTCCTGTGGTTTATTCAATTTGCATAGGGATGGGGTTTGGAAAAAAATTAGAGATGGGGGCCGGAGAAATGGTCATAGATGATTGAGAATGGAGGTGCAGTGGAAGGGTTGCCAACCTGATACTCTGCGGCATGATTTGGTTGTGTGGTGAAGGCTGAAGAGATTAAGGATTGGTAGGAGATTGACAGAGTGGTAAAGGAGGGTGTTGAAAGTAAACGTAGTATGAAGAGTAAGGTTGATGGTTGTGAGTGAGGACACTCGTGTGAGTTATGTTAGATGGTTGAGCAGCTGGAGCGAGTTTAAATATTTAGGATATTATGTTGGATGAAAGAGGGAACGGATGATGCGAGGTGTAGTAGGGAGTTGTCAATGACAGGAAGGTGGCTGGTGCAATTAAATCGTTGTGGATGTAAAGGGACTAAAGTCTGAAGTGCCACTAGGGTCTTACATGAAGGAGTATGTTGTTACCTGTGTTAATGTAAGTAGTGAGGACTATGGTCTGGAATAGAGATATAGATCTAAAGTTCAATGTGTTTCAGATTGGACAATCTGAGGGCGTTTAGGTTGTTTAGAAGAGATTTGTTATTAAAATTTGAGAATGAACGTTAGAGAGTGTGGTGAAGAAAGGAGAAGAGAGAATAAAGAAAGTAAAGTGAGTGGTGGGGGTCATGTGTGGGAAAAGTGAATGAGAGGCAGTGGTGGAGCGAGGTATGAGGGTGAGTGGGGTGGGAATCGACCGGCTGGGAGACCCGAGAAAAAAGGTGAGTTGGAGGCCAATAAACGAAGGGGCGTGAAGGACAGAACTGAGAGGGCCCAATAAAAGGCGCATAGTGTAGAACTGGTGTCCTGGGGGTGTGACCCTTGTGAAAACTTCAAACCTTAAGAGCTCTTTTTCTTTAAAAAAACAGATTCACAAAATACTTATTTTAGTATAAGGTTTGCGGGCCTTCATCTAGTGGCCCTCTTAACATGGTAATCCTTCCATCGATACAATGTCACATTGAATCCTATATCGATTTATTTGCTCCTGAACTCATGTCATTCGTGTCGCGTGTCTCTCCCTCTGTTGGCTTCTTTTTTCTTGCCCCCTTTCTGGTTGCCCTCCACTAGAAGGCTCCATCTACTGCGGATAAGACTGAGCTGATCGTGCGACGAAAAAGCAATCAACATAAATAGGATATAATGATAGATAGTATAGGTATAGTCGGTAAGGCGTATAGCTTCTGGGAGGTGTGGATATATTAGTTACGGTCATACTTATTTACGTTAGCTGGTGCTCGGGAGCATTATTACGCGCCCTTACCCCCCAGTCGTGGATGAGTAAGTGAGGTGAGTAAAATAAAGGTAGGTATATAATTATATATATATAGAATAGGTATATATATATTATTATTAGATAAATTATATTAATTATATATATATATATATATAGATATATATATATAAGTATAATATATTGTGTGAACGTCGATTCAGACTTACCTGTAATTATACCTTGAATAAATATAATCTGATTACAAGGCCTCCAGTTACTGATATAATGCTCAAACATACTTAACTATAGTAGGGTATTCGCCGCTATTAAGTAATGACGTATAGTAACTTCTCAACAAAACACTATTAAAATTATAGTTATATGTGATTTAATGTAACGGGTAATTCTACTGAATCTCATTGTGGTATAAAAATATTATACTGAAACTTACCAAAACTATATTTTATTAATAGACACGCCAGAAATTGGAGGAAGAGACGACGTGGATGATTGTATTGAAATAGCCTTTACCTCTGGGGATGACGAATATTTTTCACAGATGAGAGCAAAATGTAAATAACGAGAATTTATGAATTACAACAGAATGGCTTTGATAGCTTCATAGTTTAGATTTATATAATGTCTGAAAATGTTTCTCCTGATTATCAGGTTAGTGTTGCAACATAATTTGAAAATTCTTAGTCTTGTGACATGTTTAATATCTTTTAAATATATTTTATATATTAAAAATTGATATTTTGAGTCTGTTTATACCATATGAAAACTGATAGTCTTTAAATATTCTAATTAGAATTAGTTTAAATTAAATGCTGTTTATTAATTTACTTTGTTTCCTTTGTAGCACACAACCACTTGGGCTTCTCCTTTGATGGTTGCAGCCGGAAGAGGTAGAGTTGACATGGTAGAACAACTATTAGCTCTTGGAGCAACTGTGGATCTTCGTGCTGCCAATGAATGGACAGCAGCTGATTGGGCACAGTCAACGGGGCAGCAAGAACTAGTAGATTACTTACATTCTTACAGGTATTCTTATTATTATTATTATTATTCTTATTATTATTATTATTATTATTATTATTATTATTATTATTATTATTATTATTATTATTATTATTATTATTATTATTATTATTATTATTATTACTTTTAATAAATAAAAATTAAACTAATAATAAGAGACCTTCAAGGGAAGTTATAGTGATTAATGAAGTGAGACTGGGAGCAAAACTATAAAGTAAATGAAATAGACATAGAAAGGCAGATTATCACATTCAAGAATCGTGAAGAAGAAGATAACCCAATATTCTGTCATTAAATGATTGCTATTGGAAATCATATTGAGATGGAAAAATTATTCACCATTTATCCCTGACATGTCTTTTGCCACAGTCTTTAAGCCAAAATACTGCTCGTCGCAGTCAGAAGAAATCCACCCTAGGTCTTCACAAGACTGTGATGGATCCTCAATGTGGATTTCATCCCCTTCATACCTTCTCGCAAAACCCCGCCATTCACCCTTTTTATGTACCTTTCTTCTCGCCTCTGCCAATCTCTCATTCCTTTCCTTCAGACATTCTTTAACTTATTCAATCCAATTTTTCTTCGGTCTCCCAGCTAGTCAATTCCCAGCACACACACACCACAGACAGGCTGTCTGTCTGTCCACTATACCTCCACTTTACCAAACCATTTTGATAGACACTCATGTATTCTCTTGTTCATACCCTTCTTCAAGCCAAACAACTCCCTAACACGTTCACTCCTCATTTTATCAATTCTTCTTTCGCCTAACATGCCCCTCAGATTATACATCTGAACAGACTACACCTTAAATATATACCCTTATTCTACACCACAGTTTCACTACTATGCATTAACACTGGTAGCAGCAGAATCTTATGCAGAACCCTAGCACCCTCAAGGCTTAGTCGCTTGACATTCACCAAGGATATAATTGCACCAGCCACCTTCCTACCATTCACAAGTTTCCTACTACACTTTATCATCAGTTCCCTTTTCATCCAACATATAACCTGAATATTTAAACTCAGATGCTTGTTCCAATTGCTCACCATCCAACATGATCTATACTGTGAACTCTTCTCGCCCACCATCATCACCTTTCTCTTATCCACATTTGCTTTGAAACTCCTCCCTTTACACATCCTGCCAAACCCCCTTTACCAATCCTCTCAAACTTTCTTCAGATTCGCCACACAAAATCAAATCATCAGCGTATAGTAAGCAGGGCACCCTCCACTCCCTTCCATTCTACATCAGTCTAACACCCTCCCCTGCCACCTCTACCTTTAATTCTTTCATCATCCATTTATATACACGTTATAGAGCCATGGAGACATCGCACATTCCTGCCTCTCCACTATGAACATTAAACCATTCACTCTCCACTACATTTATTCTTACACACGCTTCACTCTCAACATACATACTTTTGATTCCATTCAGAAGCCTACCACCATCAATATATATATATATATATATATATATATATATATATATATATATATATATATATATATATATATATATATATATATATATATATATATATATATATATATATATATATATAATATATATAATTATATATATATATATATCACTAAGTACTCCCAATACACCACAACAATGAGCTTCCCTATTAATCCTGTCATATGCCTGTTGTAACTCCATAAAACCTAACAATTTTTTGTTCTCATTTTTTTCCATTCATTGCTTCAATGTAAAAATTTGATTTACACATCCTCTACTACTTGTAAATGCACCTTGTTCTTGAACAATCAGCCCCTCAGTAACTTGTCTCCGTCTTTTAACCAAAATACCAGCATATATCTTCCCTACAACTCTCAATAAACTAATTCTCCAATAGTTTCTGCAGTTCCCTTTAACTCCCTTACCCGTATATAAGGGTACTTACAATCACTTCTCTCCTCCAATCCTTCGGAACTAAACCCTCCATAAACGCTTTGTTACACAACTTCCATATCCAATCTCTCACAATCTTACCTCCATTATTGATCATTTCACCAATAATTCCATTTATTCCTGCTAATTTACCATTCCTCAACTTTCTCACTCTAACTATTACATCCTCCCGAGTTCCAGCTAATTACCTCATCCTTAAAATATCTATTTCTTCTTACACCATCAAACCCACACATATTCACTACCACTTCTTCATTACTGGCAATGTTATGCTGGTTTTCGAAGTATTCCCTCCACACACTCATCACATCCATTTTTTCAGTTACTCCAACTTTATAAGTGTATCATCCACCAATGCAATATAGAATGGAGCACTGTTTTAGTGCTTGTGGTGAACCTGGTTACAATTACATATATTTATTGGACAGGTTTGACTCTATTCTTACATGTCATTGGTGCCTTTTCTTTTGCTGGAACTACAATAGCGTGTTCTTAAGGTATCTTTTTTCCCAACCATTGCATTATATTTGTAAAATTTTTATTCTGAGATTACCAACTAGCTTTGCTTGTTGGAATTTCTAGTTAAAGCCACCTGCGAACTGCGTAATTTTTTCACTGCTTTAATTTTCCAGGCTCTGAATAAACTGATCAGCTCAAAAATTCTAAATATTTAAAATATAAAGTGTGTGTAAGTTTACAAATGGTTATTGTCACTTTTTAGCACGTTTCCCTTGTTTATTCTTTAAGTGTTTAAGTAAAAATAGATTATTAAATCAAATGTGAAATTATCTTCTTCTTTATCTTCCCTTTACTTCCCACTAGATCTTGGGAAGGGTGCTTAGTATGCACGGAAATAGGATAGTTAAGTAGAAGAGCATGACGTAAGTTGGAAGGGAAAACCTCTCCCCCGTAACGTCCCCTCAATACCCTTAAGTGAGAGCTCGTAGTAGTCAATAAAATATATCCTAGAGCTTCACAAGACTGTGACGGACCCTCACTGTGGTATCTCGTCAATGTAGGGTTCATCCCTAGGGCCAGGTGGGCCACAACCACACTCCCTCACAAAACCTTGCCATTCACTCCTATTATTCTTCTCGCCTCTGCCAAACTCGCATTCCTTTCAGACATTCCCTTACTGACTCGATTCACTTTTTTTCTTTGGCATCCCGGCCAGTCGATTCCCATCACACGCGCCACTATACATCCAATTAACTAACCAATTATCATCCATCCTTTCCATATGACCAAACCATCTTAATGCGCACTCGTTTATTCTCTCATTACGCCTTTCTTTACATCACACAATCCCTAAAACTTTCATTCTTTATTTTATCAATTCTTCTCACACCTAACACGCCCATAAGATTATCCATCTGAATAGATTGTACATTAGATCTATATATCTTACTGCCAACCATAGTTTCACTTCTCTACATTAACACCAGTAACAACATATCCTCATGCAAAACCCTAGCACACTCAAGACTTAATCCCATTGTATTCACCAAGGATTTATTTGCACCAGCCACCTTCCTACCATTCACAATTTTCCTACTTCACTCTGCATTTTCCGTTACTTTTTCATCCAACATATAACCTAAATTTTTAAACTTGGATACTTGTTTCAAATGGGCAGAGCCCTATTCAAGGAGGGGTGTACGCGACTTGCATCTGAGTAAGACAAAGCTAAGCTTAAGAGATGGCTCACTTTCTATATTACCACTACCTCAATTGGAGATCCAAGAAAAATTCCTTTTACTTCAGGTATTATATCATTTATTTATTCCTTTTAGGCATAAAAAAAAGTATTTAGTTATATTCATAAACATTTTCTAAAATTTATCAAAATTACTGTTGCTGGCATCATATTAATCAACTTTTATATAACCATGTGTGCCATCACTTCGTTTGCACAGTATTTCTAAAGTCAAATAAACTTTTGGTTGTACCAGCACCATCTAATTTTGTTAATTTTGTTGAAGAATCCTATTTTCCTTCATCAAAAGAGCATTCTTTCAACACTTTCTAATCACTTTCTGGACAAGTTTGTACTGAGTTTTCAGAACTTTCTGGACAACTTAACTCTGGAGCTATGTCTGGAAAAAACTATTAAATCAACGCAAATTGCAGCAGCTTATTCAATCACTGCAGATTTTTCCTTAGATTTCTTTTAAAAAAAAATAATTCATGCTGTCTTCTAAATGTTCAGATATTTTCCAAGTGAATATGAAATTTTTGCAACTAGTCATTTAAATTCAAAGTTGGAATAGGTTGCAAGGTCTATCTTCAGACCAGAGCCTTGTTAGCATACCTGGTATTTCTCCGAACAATGCAAACCTCACCAAGATGATTACCGTTGGATTCTCTTGTAAGTTCTCATTCATCACCCTTTCAAGCTGTTCATTTACCTCTTTTTTCCTCCTATGTATGCAACTTTTTGTCTTCCTTTTTTCCTCATATATATATATATATATATAATATATATATATATGATATATATAAGGTATATATATATTATAATATAATATATATAATATAAATATATATATATAAGTATTATATTATATATATAATATATATATATAATTATATATATATATAATAAATATATATATATATATATATATATATATATATATATATATATATATATATTTATATATATTATATATATATATATATATATATATATATATATATATATATATATACCTTTTAACATGCTTTATCCCCTATTAAGAGGACCACAGAAAATCGAACTTTAAGGCCGGCTATCCCAAACCAGCGCCACCAACATGTTCGCAGTCGAGTTTTAATTCTTACCCCCAGGTAGATAAAAACTCCAGCTGCTACGCGAGGATTTAACCATCAGTCCTCATTCGTATGAGAGTTTGGCGACTCAGCCTTTTGCGCCACGGGCTTATATATATAGTATATATAATATATATATATATTATATATAATATATATATATATATATATAATATATATATATATATATATATATATATATATATATAATATAATATTATATTATATATATATATATATATATATATATATCATCGACTTTTAGTACATTCAACCATGCTTCTTTTTTAATTTTAACCACTTGCATCACCCCTTCATTCTACCACTCACTATAGACATTCTTACTTCCTAAGTTAGCACATCCACATTCTTCTTTGGCACTACTAACAAAGGCTTCCTTTATTTGCGTGCAGATTTGTTAAGTTTCATCTAATTCACATTCAGTTGATTTATTTGCAAGTGCTCTCATGTACTTTCCCTAATAACCTTGTTCTCTTAACTTCCTCACCCTTAATTCTTCGCACTTCCTCCTTAATCTCTTTCCTCTTCATCCATGTAGCCACTAACTTAATCTTACATTAAACAACATAACAATCTGATATTCCCATCCCCAACTCTCTCACTGATTTCACATCGATCACATACCTCAGCTGCAGCATCTTTACCAATACAAAATCAATCATATTTTTCACTTCGATACCATCTCTACCTACATCAACTCTAGCATACTTATTGATTAAAATCAGTGGTAACAAAGCTAATACAAACACACAAAGAGTTAACTCACCTGATGTTTCCTGTTGATCAGGCTTGACTCCTCTATACTGAATCTTACAGTTCCTTAAAGGAATAACAAAAACAGACTTGGTTTCTTCTAGGTAACACTTTTTGTACGCTAATGAAACAGTATTGTAACATATATAAAAATGATTTTGTATAACGCGATACTAGGTTACACCCGACTCTTCTAAATACACAACGGTCCCCAGGGTGTAACACCCTTCACGGAACAAAACATAAACGCCAAGGTATTCCGACGAAAGGATACTTTGTTTGGTAAACGCACATTTACGATTACCAAATACTGCTCTCTACACACACAGAGAGTACTAGAATTACGAATTGTACTTGTAACTACAGTTCACAGTACTTCACTTATTACTTTAATTATACTTGCCACTTCCCAGTACTTTACGTTACTCACATATTAACAATGACTGAAATGAAATAAATATTACGTTAATGAATAAATAATAACACTGATCAAACCAGAAACACCTGTGTGCTTCTACCGCCGACTTGGTCGACACAGTAACTCGGAAACACTCCATGTTCTTCCTCAACTTCTCAATCTTCCCTTCTTCTCATACATAGAAGAACAACCATCACATCTTCACAAAATAGGACAAACAAACCTAAGAAAAGAAAAACACAAAACATCAATCTTATACCTTTCTCTCCCACACCTTTCACTTGTACAAAACAATACACACTACAACACATAACCAGCACAACTACTACGCACACATAAAACACCCACAAACTAAACACTACTCACAAAACACTACTCTCTACCCACTCCTACTATTACTACATTACTACTACCACATACTACTACCACAAAACTCTACCCATTACCACTACCACTACTACACTACTTCTACATACAAACACTAAAACTAACGCACTACTTCACTCAGGATCAGAAACCTCTGAATCCCGATACAACCAATACTTCAACAACAACATTTCTAACACTACCCCTTCACTTTCATAACTAGAAAAATGCTCAAAAACTCTATACAACCACTCCATATACAGCTCACCCTCTTTACGTCTCATCCATTCTTCATTTACATTTTTTACCTTAGCACCACACTTACCTTTCTTCCCCTTCTTTCCTTTCTTTCCTTTTTCTCTCCTACCCCCCTTTTCTACACTTACATCTGTACACTGTTTCACTACTGAATCACTACACTTCACATCCCCATCTACAACACTCACTTCACTTTCTACGTCGTTACACTTACTTTCTTCTACTTCACTACACGTCACTGTTCCAACAACATTATGACACTTAACCTCCCCAACATCATCACTCACTTCCACTTCACGACACTTACTCTCTTCTACTTCACTACATTTCACCATTCCACCAACCTCACTCACTTCGTTCTTTACCTCTACTTCTACTTCTCCTACTACATCTTCTACTACTACCTCACTCACTTTGTTATTTACCTCTCCTTCTACTTCTACTACATCTTCTACTACTACATCTTCTCCTTCTACATCTTCTACTACTACATCTTCTACTACTATATCTTCTACATCTTTTACTACTACATCTTCTACTACTTCACTTTCACTACTACTTCTTTCCTTTTCTTTCAACAATCTTCTGTCACTTCACAGCAATCCGGTCACTTCCCCTTTTTAAAACACAATCTTATCATCTTTAACCAACATCAACTTGTCCACCCTCTTTACCGGAACCACACTTTTCACAACCACACTTTTCCTCCAATACCTTTTTTGTTCTCACCTACTACTTAAATACATTGTTCACAAACCACTTGTCACTCCCTTCTCTGTCTCTGTAACACACAACACTCACTATAATCTCCAACACGTTACAAATCTCCTCCACCGAATGTTCATTTAGACCGATCTACACAAATCACAATCTCTTTCTCCTCCATCTACTCTCTTCACTATAGAAAATGTTTTTGTCATCAACACATACTTACTACCAACTATAGCACTAAACCTCTACCTGTTCTACTGCTCCTACCTCTACCTCTACTAAACAACTATTCACACTCCATAACCTCTTCCCTACGACCCACCACGCAATACACACCCTCTACCACTACTTTAAAGGACATTTATACGCATAATGAAATTTCACCTACAAATATTACATTTACTCACTATAATACCATTTCTTTATCTCTCACATTCAACAATTTACCACTCACCCACTCTTCACCGCTGGGCCCAGACACCCGTTGTCTTGCATACCAACTACTCTCATCACTCTCAGCTACTTCACTTCTGTTCTCTCTGATCTCTCCTTCACATATCTTTATCAGAGCATCCATAACAGTACTGAACACCCACTCATACTTGCCACAATACGCCAACACCATTTGCTTTTGGTTCTCACTCACATTTGCTCCCTCAAGGAGATGGACACATTTCATGTCTTCACCCAAAACCACTTTACCACCAAACCTACACTTTCTCTCTGTCATTTCATACCTATTCACGTACTCCCTCATTGATTCATTATTCTTACGTTTCATCTTAAGGTACAAACATACCATGTCATACCAATCACCACCACTACCACTGCCACTACCACCATCACCGTGCTCTTCCATGGTACACTACGACACACAACCACAAACAAAACCAACCAACAAGAAACACACTACTACTGCCTCGTTACACCACTTCACACACAACACAACCAGAGCAGAAGCGTAACTACGCTCTGCTACCACTGATTAAAATCAGTGGTAACAAAGCTAATACAAACACACAAAGAGTTAACTCACCTGATGTTTCCTGTTGATCAGGCTTGACTCCTCTATACTGAATCTTACAGTTCCTTAAAGGAATAACAAAAACAGACTTGTTTCTTCTAGGTACCACTTTTGTACCTAATGAACAGTATTTACATATATAACAATGATTTGTATAAACCGATACTAGGTTACCACCGACTCCTCTATACCACAACGGTCCCCCAGGTGTACACCTGTCACGACAAAACATACGCAAGGTATTACCACGAGGATAACTTTGTTTGTAACCACATTTACGATTACCAAATACTGCTCTCTACACACACAGAAGAGTACTAGAATTACGAATTGTACTTGTAACTACAGTTCACAGTACTTCACTTATTACTTTAATTATACTTGCCACTTCCCAGTACTTTACGTTACTCACATATTAACAATGACTGAAATGAAATAAATATTACGTTAATGAATAAATAATAACACTGATCAAACCAGAAACACCTGTGTGCTTCTACCGCCGACTTGGTCGACACAGTAACTCGGAAACACTCCATGTTCTTCCTCAACTTCTCAATCTTCCCTTCTTCTCATACATAGAAGAACAACCATCACATCTTCACAAAATAGGACAAACAAACCTAAGAAAAGAAAAACACAAAACTCATCACTTATGAATACTCTTGTACTCGAAGAATGTGTTACTTACACACATACCTCTCCCCTCACAAAAATCAATCATTTATCACCATTCTCATTTTCTCTTGAAATCCCAAAGGCACCTGTTATACTATTCCTTTTTTGATCATCTATCCAACCATTTAAGTTGCACAACACAATTAATCTGAAGCCTCTACTTACCCCTTCCAAAACATTATTCAGATTATCCCAGAAAGTCATACTTTCTTCAACATCACTCTCAGATGGACCATATGTTGAAACCACACATACCTTGACCTTCTGAAACTTAAATTTGACCATTAGAATTATAGTACTCACACAAACAAAATCCACCACAGTTCTGCGCCACAAATCATTCATCAGAATCGCAATTCCTTCTCTCCCCCACTTATTCTTTTCCACTCGTTTTCACCACTTCCTTTCATCTTTGTTTCAGTCACAGCAATCAAATCAAATTTACATTTTCTAAATATATCCATCACCTCTCTATTTCTCCTCTCCATTTATTCCTTAACATCTCAGATGATTCTTATAATTTTGCTGGGAGATTCAGGGTCGCTTGCTGTGATCACGACCAGGTTCGATGCATGCATAAGTTTCTTAGCAAGAGATAAGTGGTAGCGAAATGGGTAGCGAAAATATTAATTGAAAAGTATGTGGACACCCATATTCTATTGATTGATTTGATTATGTAAAATTAGAGTCTCTGTTTTGGATTGGTACTTTTGATTTCATTTCATTGCGGTTGTTTATATGGGAGAGAAAAGAACGTAAATAGACGTTGCGTTCCTTAAACTAGACGTTTTCATTCCCTTATTGCAAACAAAATTATATATAAGCAGACTTACAAGTGAAATATTGACGAAGCCATTGTCATTGTTTTATTTTTTGATAGTGCTTGTGAAGGCATCTATTTGAAAACACCAGAAAAGGTTGCACCCATTTCAATGACCACTAGTGAAGAAGATAAAGAACTTTTAGAAGCCTATAATTTGTCTTTAGCTCAGAACAAATCATCAGACACAGATCTTTTATTTGCCCTTTGTTTAAAAATACACTCGGACAAACCTCCAGGTACTGTATGTAGATTTATTATCTTAACGTTATGCTCTTTAAAATTAAGCATATACTTTATATTCTAAACACATTTCCTCAGTAAAAGTCTTTGTAGCTTAATTAAAGACTCAAAGAAATGATTACTATTAAATTATTGTGATTTCTGATACTTTTTTTTTTTTTACTGGTTTAATTCCAGCATTTATTCAATACTTGAAAAGTATTTTTTTTCTCTCTCGTTACTTCTACTCTCTATAGTCTGCAGTTAGGTGTATGCTGCATTTATTTAAATATTTGCTTTTGCAGTGTTTTCCAACAAACAGGACTCGCATCCTTCTTGTTTCCTTTCTCTTAAATTTCAACTTCACCCACTTTTGATACCGATATTAATTGTGTTCACTTTTGAGTCTCTTCATCAATTGTCATAAAAAATATACTCACTTTTAAGTAGGAATTAAATACAAAGCTAATATATATTGTTTAAATTTAAACTAAATATGCTGATCTAAGTCACCTAACATAACTAAATAAGTTCACACTCACCTTTTAGATCTGGTAGTGAAGTGTCCAAAAATATTAAATAATAATATCTTATTAATTATTCTTATTAATCATAACCCTGCTTTTACGTTAATACAGTATAAATTAAAACACACTTGAGAAGGGCTCAGATAATCTCTACACTGACTGTTCACTACCATATATATAAACACCCTAAAAAAATAAAGATAAAACAATCATTCTTATATCTTTCTCTCCCCCCTTTTTTCCTTCCACATAATCTTTTATTCCTTTTACTCTATTCTTTGTAAAAAACATCCGCCAATTGATGTTGTATCCACCCATTCAACCTTAGAAATCTTCCTCTCTTCCACCATTCACTTGATCCCAGCTATATCTATTCTTAGGCATTTACTCACCACTTTTGTCACTGAGTATATTGAATTCTTTAACGTTTTACAATCCGTATTTACAACATCCTTCATTTTGGCTTTTTCAACATATATACCTGCTTGTGTTCCCTCAAGAAAAGTATTGCTTCAGTCTCAATTGTAGATCTTGCAACTCTTCTCATACACCTCGACTTCCAAGCAATTGAACATCTGTTCCCTTTTATGTCCATTAACGCAGCAATAAACCCCACTTGCAATCTAGCACTCCCTTCCATACCATAAGAAGCATCCATATACACATCTACTTGAATCTTACCTTCTAACATACTCAACCATATACCTGTATTGATCTCTTTACTCCTTTTAATAACATTTAAAAGTTTCCTCATTTCTCCCACTTTTCCCCCTTCAAAAAACCTACTTCTATCACAAACATTATAACACATCAGGCCTTGATTGCCCACTCAACCAATTCATCTGACCCACCAAAGATCTTATACATCGTTAATTCCTTTTTCACCATTTCCTTTTCACCAAAAAAGTCTTCGGAAATTTATACTGTCCATATATTTATCCTGTTCCAACCATACACCATCTTTCCGTTCATGAATATTCACACACATATATTTAAACCCTTGTACATCTTCTGACTTCCGACCCTATTTCAAGCCTTTCTTTCATACCTTTAATATCAATATCCATAAACCTCCTAGAACCCCCAAAACAAAAATCATGATTAACCATGATCTCCTCCAAACGACTTCCATTCTTCCAGATAAATAAAGTAGTTTCAAGCTTATTTTTCACACCACCCAATTCAACAATCACCGCACCCACTTTATCATACCAAGCTCTTGCAGCATCTTTCAACCCTTGCACAGTCTTCTTTAACTCCCAGATATATCCTTCTTTTGCTTTTTTTCGGAGGAATCACATTTTATGCCTTCTGATTATATCTCCTTGCAAATACGCTGATTTAATATCAATAGAGTTACCCTCCCATCCCTCTCTTTTTATAACACTTAAACACAATCTTAATACCTCCCCTGAACAAGTAGGTGCTTCAGTTATTAAATCATCTCCTTCTTCTTCAAAACCTCTCGCAACCAATCTCGCCTTACATTTTTCTTTACCTTCTTTCATTTTTTCCGTGACCCCTCCTAAGTCACTTCTTTGACCTCTATCATTAACCTTCTTAAAAACATCATTCCCTTCCCAATTGTCTATTTCCTTAAGTTTAGCTTTCAACACTTTCATCATCCCAATTACCGACCAACCATACCTCCTCTTGATCTACCTATACATTTAATATCCTTATAATCACGAAAATCAATCCAACTACAGTCCCCACAACCCACATTTTTAATATTATAAGAATCACTCCACTTCTTACTTGTAGCCTTGCCAGCTCTACTAAGCACTTTCACATCAATATTCTCATTACTTTCTCTATTAACACATCTATACCTTTTTCCAATCTTAACTTTTTCTTTCATTCCTTCAGGGACCTCCTGTTGCTCCTCTTGAATGGGTTTCCCCACTATCTCAACTTCAACAAATTCGTCCTCATTCTCAAAATCTTCAATACTATCATTATCTCTTGTATCACAATTTTTTCTTACATTATCCTTACTCTCACCATCATCTACTTCATCTATATTCTATAATATTCCCAGTTGGAACCCCTGCCAACCTTGTAATGTGCCCCCTTGTTACCTCCCTTAATGTCCCTCCATGTTTAACTACTACAGTCTTCCTATCACTTTCACTGGGCCTCTCCATTCTTTATCAATTTCTCTCTTATAATACACATTCTCACCAGGTTCAACTAAATCTACTTTGTTTCCTTATCTGACCCTTCATAGCCCTCTTTATCCTATCATCTCCCTCTTGTTGAATGTGTATTAACCTAATAGATTTAATGCCCTTCAGATGTCTACTTAGAATTTCCCCTTCAATACCCAAAACACCCATACTAGCCTCTTCCTCAGTAGTGTAGTTAGGCAACCTAACATTTCTTCCTAACACCAACTGATTAGGAGAATACCCACTTCTATTCAATAAACTATTCTTAGCAGCCACTGACCAAATTAGACATACATTCTTACTACCACCCTCATCTTTCATTTTCTCATAGAATCCTTTAATAAACCCACCATTTTTTCACATTGACCATTACTCCACGGGCATTCAGCAGCATTTACCCAATAAGTTATACTGAACCTTGCACACAAACTTTTCATTTCTTCATTCTGAAACTGTAAACCATTATCACTCAAAAATCTTTCAGGCGCACCAAATATACTGATCCATTTTTCTAACACTTTCTCCACAATTTCTTTTGGATCCTTGATTCTCACCCAAACCGCCTGACAATACCTTATACCCAAATCAACCATCACAAGAAACCTCTGACCCTCAATTTCACCCAGATCCATAGCCACTGTTTCGTTAAATTCTTTTGCTAGAGGAAAACCCACCAAAGGGCTACTAGGAGTCATCTGATATCTCATACAGACATCACACTCATCACTCACCTTCTCTACACACCCTTTTATCTTCTTACTTTCTTCACTGTCAATCTCATCCCCATATGTATCTTTCCTTAAATCCCATAACCTCCCTTTTCCCGTATGACCAAATTGTAAATGTAACATTAATTATTTGACATCTCTCTCTCTCTCTTTCATTCTCTAACCTATCTTTTATGTTCCTAACCCACCAAACATCTTTCTTCTTTATACCTTCCCGTAAACCAATTTTCAAATGTCCATTTTTATTCAAACTCTTATTCACCTTACATCCAACCATAATATTATCTAGTTCACCTATCAAAATTTCATTTTTCTTCATATTCAAACTCGCATCAAGGTTTTTTAAAGACTCATACCGTAACAGCCAAGGTATATCCCCATTCACAAGTTCCGCTCGTAACAAAAAAACATCTCCCTTTAATGCAGCATGGCATATTCAACCTTTTCACTCTTTGATAATTAGTATTGCCAAAAACATAGTTTACATTTTTATTCTATAACCACCTTCCTTTCATTCTTATTCATACTTCTTATCACTCTGCCTAGTCATTTTTCTCCAATCACATTCTTCGAACGCCCTTTATCAACTATTATGCATATTTCATTGTATTCTTCTTTTCATTAAAATATACACAGTTTCCTCCTTTTGTTTCACCATTCATCCATCTTCTCCTTCCTCTTCCAAAACCATATACACCTCTCGTCTCATTTCTTATCTGCATACCTCTCCCAACATTACCCCCTCGTTCACTCCTACTTCTATTCTGACCTCTTTCAGGACAATTCGCCCCAAAATGATACAGTGATCTACAAACCACGCATTCCATCACTTTACAATAAATATTCCTCTTATTCATACGTTTTCTCTCAAATCACGGTTCCCTTTCATCCGTCTGCTCATGTCTTTAATTTGTAACCCATCCATTTCTTCTCTCAACCCTCTTCTCACTCAGACCTTCATACACGTTCAACAAAGCATCTTTAAATGTTTTAAACTCTCATGCATCCTTTCCACAATACGCTAGTACCATCTGTCTCTGATTACTATCCACATTTGCACCCTCCAACAGGTGTACACACTTCATATCATCCTCACCCAAATCAATCTTTCTTCTAATTTTATACATTTATTTTCAACCAACTCATACCTGTTCACATATTCTCTCATTTTTTCGTCATCTATCCTCTTAATATAGAAAAATTCAGGTATTCTATCGTAACTATCTCTCTGTTGCCCTTTTCCATACTTTTTATCCAATCCATCCAATATTTTTTTCATCCCTTCCTCTTTTCCAAAACCTTCCCACTCTATATCACACACACCTTCAAAAGCTTTTTCACCCAAACTTAATAAAATCTCTCCTGCTGGACTTTCATATTCTTTAGCATCCACCTTATACCATAAATTCACTCTCTTCTTCCATAGCTCATATTCATTTCCACTGCTCATATTCCCTCTGAAAGTTGGACATATATACCCT
>JABUQX010012896.1:0-2500 GCA_015478945.1 Trachelipus rathkii | reverse complement strand
CTTGAAAATCATTATTTATTCAAGAAACAAGAAAAGATTGTACTAAGTTTATCTCTTACTTACTTTTTAATAAACAAAATTTGATTTTTTTTATAAAGTTTCATATTGGTTTTGCGACTCGTATTTTAATACTAACGTTTTGCGAAGTGTGCCTTACATTTATTCAAAATTCGGACTAATATATTGGTGCTGCCCTAAATTTAAAGCTGTAAAATTAAAATGGCTTTAAAAACTCGCTTTCAAATAACTTTCATTTTGCCCTAAACTTTCTTTTAAACTGATAACTTCCAGCACTTCATGAAGTTTATTGGAAAAGTACAATATTGCAGTTCTCAATTTTAGGTTACATTCTTTTAGACTGCATGCTATTCTTGTTTAATTTGTGTAAATAAATAATAAAAATGTAATATCGCCATGTATTAACTGATTAGAAATTTTTGCTTTAATATTTTAATGGAAAAGTGGGTTAAAATATAGAAATTTTGTCCATCCCACTTTCGGTAACTCTGTAAGAGAAATAAATAAAAATTCTATTAGTAATATTTTAGGGCATAAAAGATTTATTAACCATTGCCCAACTGGATCTTTTCATTTTTGAGTATATCCCAAATTTTTGGAACACCTATTGTAAATTTGTAAATAGGTGCAATATTTAAGAAGAATAATATAATTTAATGCTAAGCTCAAAATGTTTTGAGAAGAGTACTTTTGAGAAATAAAATTTAAACCAGGAACTTTAATGGGACGATCTACGACCTACGTGAACTTTCGTCAATTGAGCTAACGGTGATGGTCTCCATTGGCATGGGACACACCGGTCGGATTATCATGCAATGGTGGTGTATGCTGTGCATATCTTTTGTCCATAGTTTAACCGTATTTTGTACGATGTTATGTCCGAAGAATGTGCTGAAAATGTTGAAGTTGTCTGAAAAAATTTTTAGTAATGAAAAGAGAGAAGAGAGTGAAACTGATGGAAAAATATATGATCAGTCAGAAATAAATTACTTGAATGGTTCCTCCATTGTTAATGATGCTGAAAACAGGAGAACCTATAAGAAAAAAGCAAGCAGAAAAAGGGGTTAAAGAGGTACTTCCCTAACTTTAATTAGTTTTGTTAAATCATATCCTTTTGAGTAATTTATTGGATGAAAAGGGATAATTTTTCTAAGAATAAGAAGAATAAAGAAGCCAAAGATAATTGAAATATCTTTGATATTTATAAGTGGTTTAATTTTTAATTTTTTCCCTCCTTGAATAGGGCCCTGCCCGTGAATGGTGACATTGTGTGTGTAAAAAAAAAAAAAAAAACTTCTGTTGTATTATAATGATCCTGATAATGATATGCAATTGTGTTGTTTATTTGTTTATGAGACGACTGATCGAGAAGCGAGATCCAGTATGAAAAAGAGAGTGGAAGGAAAAGAGAGAAGATTCAGAAGGGAGGAATTAGAGAAAGAGGCCAGGAACAAGAAACACAGAGTTGGTCAACGAGGGATTAGAGTTTGAGTGCTCGGAAGGAGATGGTTTCTGAGATAACATTTGATCAGACTGCAAAAACGTTCTAGAAAAAGGAATTTCAAATCAATTTATTTTATAAAATTTAAACAAAAGTTAAAATCTATTTTAATTAGTAGATATAACTCAGGTAATTCTTGAGTTATTTTTTAGTATAATATAGGTAAAGTCTAAAATAAATGGACCAACAATATTTTGGATTTGGTTATTTGTGCCAGAAGAATGGATAAGCAGTCGGCTCGTATAGATCTAAGGGTTCAGCTTATAAATGGCTCAGCGGTAGAGCACTCTCCCAACTACGAGAACCCAGGTTCGCACTTCACTGGTCGGTCGTGTGAGTGTAGACTATTCTCTTCTTGGCTCCGTCTTGCGTATTAATTATAATCTCTAGATTAGGGCTCTGCCGTGAGCAGTTGTCATCCCCGCAAAAAAAAAAAAAAAACTATTCCGCAACCCTCTTAGGTTGGCTCCATCGCTAATAACTCCGTAACGAAGCGTTAGCGAAGAACATACATGTATAAGTGGCCATATCTGCTTCCATCGATGTGCTCCTGTTATATGAAGTAAGCGCCGTTCCGTTACAGGACACCCCTGTTTATATATATATATATATATATATATATATATATATATATATATCAACCTTATATATATATATATATATCTTTCTTTCTCTACTCATATCATATATATATATATATATATATATATATATATCTTTCTGTATATATATATATATGAGAGAAAAATAAAAATAAAAGAAAGAAAATATTGGGCACTAAAAATACTTGTAGGACCCTTTGCCTATAGGCAGTGTTTTTCCCAAACTTTTTTTAAACTCGCGGCGCACTTTACAACAAATGAAAATTTGCGGCGATATATTTATATACCGTGTGTATATATATATATATATACTAATATATATATATATATATACTCTATACTATATATATATTATTACTAACTTATATATATACATATA
>JABUQX010012895.1:0-34476 GCA_015478945.1 Trachelipus rathkii | reverse complement strand
CTTCACTGAATTTTCTTTCATTTTAAGAAATGTAGTGAGGAAATTTTGTAATTTATTAAAGGTATAATAAAAGTTGGCAATAAATATTTAATTACCAATTTTTGATAGTTAAAAATTATTCTGCTATTGTACAGGGAGGCTTCCATTTTCATTAGTGTGTATGAATATTTATCAATATTGGTGTTCACACATTCTGGAAAATAAAAAAATACTGAATTTCTTGTACAATAATATTAGCTATATGACAATTTTTTAATACCAAAACCTGGTATTTAAATGTGTTGCTGCCAAATTTGGCACTCTAGATGATAATGATAATTGTATATTTCAGCTCAGTCAATTGATACATCAGTATTTTTTTAATAATTTTTTTTTTTTTGTTTTAACGATTATTGATTTAACCTAAAAATACAGCCTAGAACCGCAGTAGTGTTAAGAAGGTTATGATAAGTTTTGTTAAGTATCATTAGGGTTAAGGATTTAAAATACTTTGATCTAACAATATTTAACCAAACTTATAACCTTCCTAGGGCTATTGCGATCTTAGCCATATCAAAATAATATAAGTACATTTTGTCTAGGTAATTGTAGATAGTTTTCTAGTTCAAATTACATGAGGACTATTAAAACTTCAAACATTTAATGTGCAAAAATGGTATCAACAAATTATTTTAATTTTTTTTTTTTTTTTACCATTTTCGTACATTTTGTCCATAGTTTCAAGAAAAATAATTTGATACCATTTTTGTACATTAAATTTTTATAGTTTTAATACAGTCTTTGTGTGATTTGGACTAGAAAACTCATCATAATTACCTTTGTCTATACTATTAATCATTGATACAGTAATTGTAAAAAAAAAATAAAATTAAAAAAAATTACTAATGCTATTGATGTATCGCGTAACTGAGCGGAAATATATATCCAATTACCATAAATAAATTTTTTCTGAAAAAAATGTATATCCGATGGACTTTCACCTGCTGATCACAAATATAACTTTCTGAACCAGAAATTTGTCAAAAAAAATCTATTCAGGTTAAGAGCTAGGTTTCCCCCAACAATGATCCATACATGTTATTAAAACATTTGAAATAGAAACTAAGAAGCTACATGGGCCTATTGAGACTGTCCCAATCAAGCTAATAATAGAACCAATCACTAAACATGCTCATTCAAATTAAAAAAGCACCCCAGGACTTGTCATTAACTTACATTTCTCTTGTCTTCAAGAAGTGAATATTTTTTTAACATGATTTTATGTAATATTAGGAGTTAGGACTATTTATAATGTAAGGACATCTTTCTATTTAGCATTTTAATTATTTTTGACTGAATATTCATTCTGCCAGCCAAATTTTCTCTGACATTTAAAATATGGATGAGCCAGGACCCACCCATAGAATTAAGTATTCAACCCAGTGTGACCTCTTCTTTGTGGGCATTGGTGGGTCCTGTACATATATATATATATGACACAGTATATACCAGTTGATTTAACGTAACTTAATTTGTTAAAAAGTTTTTAATGGAAAATATGCCCCATCATATATCTAGAACATTTACTTTCTTTACAATCTGTCCAAACTCTATTTCACCTATAGTTTCTCTAGCAGATACCTTTTAGACCAGCATACCACATATTCTTTTAGAGACCTTAAAAATTTTAGTGCTTGTGTTAGCTTTGTTGTTTTTCTCAAGTATTTTCCCTATAGATAGTAGTAGTGTTGCATATTGTTACTTTGAAACTACCAGAATGTAACCTTTTATGCCTGGTAATCTTCATTTGATGTTCCTGATGATTCTTTGTTTTAAGTTTCTAGTGATTCTTCATTTGATGATCCTGATGTTTTATTTGATTGTCCTGATAATTCTTCAAGTGGTCTTATTAATCTTGGGAAGCTAATGCTTCTTCCAGATATCTTAAAAATATACTAATACCAGGACTTATATTTATCCTTCTTCCTCTTTTCAATATTTTCTTTTTTCTATTTTGTAAAGAATCTAATAAAATAGGACTAACTTCATTATCTCTATCTTTTTTGTAGGGGAATCATTTTTAAATTTTGACTGTTGAGGGGATATAATCTCTCATAACTTTCAAGTCAAGAATGTATATTAGTTTTAAACATTATTAAAAAAAGCATAAAGATATTAATATATTAAATATGGGTTTTAATCATTTAACGATGAAATGGAAATAGTTTATTTTTTAGTATAGTTTATGTGAATTATAACAATAATACATATTGATTGTTAAGTAATAAGCTGGTGGTATCTGTATCTTCCTTTTTTTTTTTTTTTTTTTTTTTTTTTTTTTTTGAATATTGCATATAGATTATTATATAACACTTTTTAGCCACCAAACAAAACTGTAATGATCATTTATTGCTAGGATTAACTCGTATGATGAGCTTGCCAAGTGGCGGAACAAAGATGGAAAATATTCACAACAGGGACAAAATAGTTTTTGGATACAAGAAAATTTTATGACAAAAAAAAACGCAAGAAACAAAAGAGAAAAGATATGGATATAAGTTAATAGATAAAAAAGATCTATGTATTCAGAGGAATTAAATACATAGTTTGGTAAAGATGGTTATAAATAGAAAATAAATGATAACCAATAGACCACGATTTGGCATCTTCATAAAGCTTTGACACAATGACCAATAACAATTCTACGACACACACCACACACACACAACCACACAACAACACAACACCACAGCACCCACACACCACACACACACACACCAACACACACCAGACCAACACAAAAACGTGGCAAAGCCCGTGCAAAAGGGTCAAAGAAAACATTAAGCCATGCCACAGCGCGTCTGACCCACATTTCCAGCTAATGCATAACTAGTCGCCCCCCTACGGTCTCTCTGTTATCGCAAAAGACGAAAAAAAATTTCAACCTATAGCTCCGAGCAAGCAAATGCCCCCCATAATGTTTAATGGCAATATACATTCTAATGTGCTGCGATTTTCCCATTGCCCAAAAAGATCTTAAAAGCCACTTTTATACTAAAATCACTATCCATCTCCAAATATCCCCAAAAAGCATTCAACTCAAAAATCCTTCGAAGACAACTATCAAACGCCCCTTATACTCACGAGCCGTAAGGAAAAACTATTTATACCCTGAGAAGGATCCCATTAGTGAAATCATAATTCTAGGCTCTGAAATGTTTCATTTTCATATAATAAATTTAGAGTAACCGAATGCCGTAGACGTAAAGGCAGTGTGGGAAAAAGCAGTCTATATTAGAATATATATAATAGAATATAATAAAGATAAGATATATAATATATATAATATATATATTATATAAGACTTATATATTATTCATTAGTATGATTTGATGAATATTATACTATTGAATCTAAATTAGAGTTATATCTTATATTATAAGTATAGTAGTTTATTAAAATATTAGTATCATTTTGGTCAATATTAAGCTGACACTATAAGTATCTGTGTGTCTCAGTAAATCTAGGCTGAAAAAACTTGGCAGCCTATAATTTAGTTTTCTACTCATCTCCAAATTAAATGAGGTTGGGTACAGATAATTCTCAGTAGTTATAATAGTCTATCCTAAAATACTCCCCAATTATATATGTAGTAAAATTGGGTTGATCAAGGTTTAAAAAAATTTGTTATATATAAATATAAACAAATTAAAAATTCTAACTTTCATCGAAAAGGTAAATTAATTAAAAAAAATTCAATAATTGCTCGTAAACTAGTCGATATGTGAAATGTTCTGCAACATCGACTTTCTGGCATTGTTGTTTGACTTTCTTGTATTATGTAAAATGTCAAGCAGCATGAATCCGAAGAAATGTTCGTGGAGGATTGCGTCAGCTGGACTAGTCTCAGAAAACAGGCGGTTAGTTCGGACACTGTGAGTAACCAGGCGCACTGAGAGATACAATCTTGGGGTTGTTTAGCTGTCAATAATATCATAACCTTGAGTCCCACATTTATTTTAGTTTTCTTGCTTTTTATCTAAAATACAAAAAAAATTTCTCTAGTTTACAACAAAGTCTATTTTAAATCTTGTTAAAAGCGGTTAACAATAATGTGGTAAAAAATGGCCGCGAACGAGTCTTAATATTAAATGTCGTGTATGCAGGGAAAACAGGGGGGTGGGGTCATGCTGATGTGGGAGTAGTTCTGACCGAAAACAGATGAGATTGTCTTGTTAAAATACTAGAGCAGAGAAGATTGAATTGTCTGCGCCCAGAACAAAACGAAATACGTGAAGTTCTTGTTAGACACTCAAAAAACCATTTAAAAATAAAACACAATTTTATTCGATATGCTTTCAAACAACTTAAACATAAAGCGCATTGCAGGCAGGATATGGTTCCGCCCCTAGGTGTTATACTTGTGTTAGCCCTTACTACTCCCTTCTTTTCTACATAAATTCATATTGGTCATATGTTTTATCTTCCATATAACGCACATGTTGCTGTTGAATAATAATTATTTTTCCTTATGTTTTTTTATATAAAAATTTTTTTGAATTCTTTGGGCGAATTATTTTAAGTTTTATCATTGGAAAATTAATTATATCAGATCAGACTGTCATTTTTATAAAGGTATATTCTACATATAATAATTAGTTTACATCAATAACGATATCAAATTGAAATTTGTTCGATTATTTTTTCTCTACTGCACCTTTCGCAACTGGCATTTTAAATGTTTTATTATTTAAAAATGGAAAATAATTTATTTATATTAATATATTATTATTATGTTATTATTATTAATATTATTAACCATTTATTTATTATTATTATTATTATTATATTATTTGTAAACCGAGAATTAACGAATTAATTATATAATGTTATTAAGCGAAAATCAGGATATAGATAAAACAGGATTATTTATTATTATTATTATATAGAGTATATTATTATTTATATTATTATATTATTATTCTTATCATCCCTTTTGACTCGGAAAGTCAAATTCAACCAAGTCATGGATGAGCCCAAATTTAAAAATAAAATGTGTAAAAATTCATTTACAACTATTTTTTTTTAACATTTTTTTCAACGTCTCCATGTATAAATAAATAAAATAAATTTTTCATCCCAATACAAACAATTTGCAATTAATTTGAGCCTACCATGTAAAATATTAACAAAAATTTAAACACAATCTCTCTAATATCAAACTTGGAAACTCTGCGATAAAATATGTACGCCAAAAATTTCGTATCTCTGTCAAATCGAATCACCTGTGTGTCATGGACATATCATCCGCAGACTTTATATATACTGGTATATAGATATTATATATATAATAAATAGGTATTATAATAATTAGTAACCTATATATAACCTATATTATTATGCACATAAATTATTCGAGT
Organism: Trachelipus rathkii; assembly: GCA_015478945.1. Taxonomy (NCBI): domain Eukaryota; kingdom Metazoa; phylum Arthropoda; class Malacostraca; order Isopoda; family Trachelipodidae; genus Trachelipus; species Trachelipus rathkii. The sequence continues at coordinate 29,077 of JABUQX010012895.1, read as the reverse complement.
ATAATGTAGTATTACAAATTATATATCTTATTTATTAAAAAATATATTATATATTAGATATATTATATATAATATACTATATATAATTATATATATATTTATAGTTTCTATATAATAATTAGTATATTTATATATATGATTAGAAAAAAATATAAAAATTATATATATTTGAGATATAGATATATATATATATATAATAAGGTATATAGATAGTATATATAAAATAAATCATAAATAATAGTACAATATATAATTTACAAATTAATACTTATATATATAAAGAATATAAATTAATAGATATCTAAATAAATAATTTCTTTATTCTTGTCTTAACATAATGCAGCATTGTTACTTTTTTTGACAAACTCCGTAGTAAAAAACTTCAATTAGAGTTCCGACTCGCACCCCCCCCCCCCCCCCGCATTTTTTCACATTACAATTAGCGCAAGAGAATTTGAAAAATTAATATGCTATAAATCTAGATTTGTATAATTTTGACTCTCCTGAGGATATCCCAAATACCAATGTCATGCAAATAAATATTTTTTCCTTGCTCTTTTATGGGCTCCAACTCCGGCTCTAGCTCCGCTCCAGCTCTATTATCCCTGTTAAAATAGCTTACATTTTTGTTTAGATAATAATAAAAAAAAAATTAGCTAATAATATGAAAAACATAAATAAGGCTGAAAAGCTGTCTCAATTGTCAATTAAATATATCAGATTTTAAGTATAATAGTGTGATACCTAATAAACATTATTGAATGCATAATCTAATCATATGCTTATTATAGCTCAAATTAGAAAAAACATATAAATTAAGTAATTGCTAATTTATAATTATAATAAAAAAATGATTTTATCCCATTTTGTTTCATGTATGAAACTTAAAAAAAAAAATAAATAAATAAAAAAAAAAAAAAAAAATAAAACAAAAAAATAAAAAAAAAAAAAAACTGATATAAGGCTTCGAGATAAGATTCAAATTCTTAAGTTTTCTTTAAACAGACTTTTAAGTTTATGATATTTTACAAATACTATATATAGAGTTTTATTGGGTGATTTAAGAACTCAGCAATTTCTGATACTTCTTCGAGTATCTTCCACATCTAATCTTTGCTTCAGAGATTGCCTGTTGTTTATGTTAATAACAGAATAATTACATTATTTTTGTACGAAAATAATGATAGTGTTATAAATAAAGATCTATTGTGGGAAGATAAAGAAAACAACTGCATTTCAATGCAAATTATAATTAAAAAGCAAATATCATAAATCACCTATATTATTTGGTAGTTTCATATACATAGACTAGGAATTACTTTGGGAAAGTACAGTGATATACGGAATAACGATTACTTAATTGTAGTAGAATACCACAAATAAATTGAAAATTATTGAAATTATTTTAAATTCTAATCATTTTAATATACAATTGCCCCATAATCCGTGTAGGAATAATCGATGTATGAAAATTATGAGAAAATATGTTATCTTGACCCTCAATAGTTACCATAAACACCTAATATAAGTAAGTGAAGGAATACTTACTAATCATTTATGTACCTACATACCAATTGTTATTTCCTTAGATCTTTATATATATAGTTCCGTCTGAATATAATATACTATTTATAAAGTAATACACATTTTCAAATGCAGGCTGAGATGTGGGTATTTTTTTTTCATCATAACATTTCATTTTGAAATTTGGTATATGTTCAATTAATTGAAAGATTATTTGCTTAATCAAAAAAATCCACTTATAATATTAATTGCTTAATCGGTGAAAAAATGCCTACAAATATTTATTTTTGTCAGAGAAAAGAGATTTCCATATAAAATGATAATATATTTACTGTTCAGCTTCTCTTATTAGGGTTATAGATATATATTATAAATATGAAACCAAATCTTATGATCATATTGATTAGCTGAAATATATATTATATACTATAATATATATATTAAATATATATTAACGATATAATTAATATATATTAATAGAAATGAAATCAATAAATATATAAATATTTTTTGAAACATGTTCCTGATTGTTTGCTCAATCAAGAATCCCTAACTTAAATATTATTGGGTACGGAAAAAAAGCCTTTACCTGAAAACTAATGTTGGCAGCTTCAATCAAAAAAATCCAAACTTAAAAATTTATTTGGGCCCCGTTAACTACATATTATTGCGGCCAAATAATAAACAATTGTTCTGGCGCTACAGGTAATAATATATAATATATAGAGTTTATATTTCAAGAACAGTTTTAAAGCATAGGATAGGACAGGCTTATGTATAGCTAAACCTAATTATGATATATTAATATATAATATATATATATAAGTATGATATATATATTATATATATATAATATATTTCCTTAATCAAAAAAACTTAATCATTTACTATATATCTGACAGACTTACAAAAAACAGGCTGCTTAAATAGATTTTATCACCATGCTTAATCCAAACAATTGCCACTCTAAGTAATTATACTTGTTAATTAAAAATCGCTGCAACATATATTCTATTTGTCTGTAATTTCATAATAATAAAATGACCTAGAGCGAGCGAGTGAGTAATATAATGATTAATTCAAAATATAAATGCATGATCATTTGAACATCTACCCATTATTAAACGAGTATATTGTAATTTGCTTAACGTCAAAGGAAGAATGCCTTAAAATATAGATCTTGTCGTCGAATCAACAAGTGCTTGCACTAACTTATTCGAATCAAGAATACCCTACAATATTATTGCGTAAAATAGAAAATTTCCATTTAAATACTTATTTGGCTTAATTCAAAAATGCCTGCTAGACATTTATTTTTGCTTCTATCAAAAATGCCCACGGTAAAATCTGTTTATTGTGGGCTGAATGCAACTAAGATCTTTAGCATATATTACTCTTATAGTTAAGCAGAATGACCTATCGAAATAATTATTTACCTATATACTATAATTGATAAGGTCTATATATAATAGAAGTTAAATAATTATTTATTTATATATAATATTATGAAGAGTTTTTAATAAAATGAAGACGATTATTTTAAATATAATGAAATAAAATTTTATGAGCCCAACTTTTATTGATGATGCCCATATAAATATAATATGTCATTTCTTATGATTAACAAATACTACATTTATATTTTATTTACCTAAAATCCAAAAGAGAACTACATTCAATAATAAGGTCTTCAGTCCCCCTAACTATTAGCAGCTGACCGCTGAATTGGCGAAGGGATCAATTACTATACTTAAAGCAACCAGTTATATCTTATGCCAAACTGAATGAACATATATTTATTTCATTAATCAAAAATGCCTACTTAAATATAATTTAAATATTGTGTCTGTCATCAAAAAAGGGCCGATCTCAACAATAACATAGCTATTGTCTTAATAAGAAGTTGCCACAAATATTATTTGCTATCAAAAAATAGCGTGCAACACCTGGAACTTAACAAACTCACTGCAGTCTTACATACATTTTTTTTTTGCTTAATAAAAAAATGAAACAAAACAATTTGATTTGACAGTAACGACTTGGAACGGAGCAAATCTTTACTCCTACAAATTATTTACTTAAATCAAAAAAAAACAGAGACAATCTTGATATGCATCTTGATAATATTTTTTCGAGAAAATTTTTCCCCTTAATAATAAAATGTAATCTCTTCTTTACTTACATCTTTTAAACTTGTGATTAATAAGTGCAATATTAATATAATAGCTGAGATACTTGCGAATAAATATGAATCTGGCTCATAGCCTTTGAGAAAGGATTTTTTAATCATAAATCATTAATATGGCACTGAAAATAAATTTTTGTATTCTAGTTTAATTATTGTATAGTTTAATACTCTATCAACTAAAAAGTGTTTAGTGATAACGCGGCATACTAATAAGATTATACATTTTTTTAAGGGCTTTAACTATTCCATTTAACCCTTGATAAGTATTGGTATGGGATGGTTAGTATTGTGATAAGTTAGTGAGGTGTGTGTGTATATAATATAATACATATATATATCATAAACTAACTTTTGAGAAAAATAATTTATTTTCTTCTTTTATTATATTTGTAAATGAAAATATATTGACTTGATATATAGTTTTTTTATTCATGAAAACTTGTAGTTAGATTTTGAAACTCGAGAGGAGGAATCTATTTTTTATATAAAGAAATTTTTAAAAAGGAAGTATGGTTTTCAAGGACATGTGTGTGTGTATGTTGTGTGGTGTGGTGTTGTGTTGGGTGTTGTGTGTGTGGGCTGTGAAAGATTTCTAAAAATGGCAAGTACTCAAGTTATTAGAGTGAATGGAAGCATTCCTTCAAAATTTGTTTCGAGAAAAAAGCTTAAAAGCAGGCAAGGTGCTTTTGGTTATTATCGAATATTTATAAGATTTTTTTGTTATTGTTTTAACAGTGTCTAAAGAGAAGACTTTGTCACCGCCATCACTGAAGTCATCATCACCAAACAAAGAGAATCTGGCCACCTACTATTTACCTTCAAATGAATAAACTAGAACAATTTTTCTTTTTCGAGTTATTCCTTGACGATCCAGTTTTCATTGAACTCTACTGTTCTCACTGGCAAGTTGCGCGGGACTCTTTCTAACTGTTTACCTCGGCCGGCAACGACTGCAACGTGGCTTACCTTCAATTGCAGGGTTCAAAAAGGTTCCTGTTTAGTAATTTCACGTCTCAAAGGGTGGCAGGTTATCAACACTTTAAGTCCCTCTTTATAACAACTTCTCAAAGCTCCGGGTGATTATTGCGCGAACACGCGACTGGCTTCGATTTCCAAAAGGTGCAAAGTTTCAATCACTGTATTCTACAACATGTAATTAATAAGGTGCGCTCACTTTTTTTTTAAAAACTTCTTCGGGATTTTGTCAAAGGTATTTACGACGTTAGTGGCGACTGAGTGAGTGCTCGGGCACAATTAATGGGGCACTGTTATCTTGGCCTTACTATATCTATGTCTATATCTTTATCTTTATCTACATTTTGCGAAAATTTTCATAATAAATGCGTATGCAAAGAAATGAATTGCCTCGACTGTTCTACTGGCTTCGCTTCTCCAATAAGATGTTATTGTTTTTTGACATACTTCTATTACTTTTTGGCTCATTCTTCGATAAAGTGCGTCTCACGAGCTACTCCACCTTCCCGCTCATTCAAAAAATGTATTGGCAGACGTCTAAGAGTTACCGGGGCTGCACGAAAAGCCTCGCTTTGCAAAAAGGAGTTCGAAACTTCATTCTACCGTTCTCGCTTTCAAGCTTTTGTCCGCATTCCTTCTTATAAAGAGAAATCACATCGAAGCTAAAAGAGCCCCAAAACGGTTGTCCCCGACCCAGTGTCTACTGATGAACTCACTTCGGAAAAAAAGTTCGCGAATTTCTCTTTCTCCGGAACTTTACGATAAATCTCGGGTAGCGACTTCAACTGTTCTCGCTCGGGCAGAATAAAAGCTGAGACTCTACTAGCTTACTCGTTTTGCGGTTAAAAGGAAATTATGGGAAATATGCCATTTTACAATTACGGTGAAGAGAACAATAGGCGCTAGGGGGAAGAGCAGAGGAACGAAACGTGATCGGGTTCACGCGTGGCCTAGGTCCTAGGTTTTGTTCGGTGTATGGTTTATCCGTTCTACCCGCGCCCTAGCCGGTAGGAGGTCTAATCTCGACATGCGCCTAAAAATGTCGTCGCCGATTTTAAAGTCGCCCGCGCAAAGCGAGGGGTCTGGGAAAGTGTGCGAGATCCTTCGCGTTTACGCTGAAAAGAAGAAGTCTGAACGATGCAGATGGGAGTTGTCTCTAATGAATGGAATTAATTTGCTGTCTCCGTGGTCCCACCTGCGGCCAAAGAGATAACCCTACGTTGACGAGATGCCAAATTGGCGATGCAACCCGTGAAGCCCAGGGTTGATTTTCGCCATCGAGACTGCGGGACATACGTAGTTACGACATTAAACGGGGAAATATAAGTCACGCGACGCGTTGAAGACGACCGTAACGAGGATCATGTTTCTTTCGACTTGAAACTTTCATATCTTCTACTCACTTTTCTTCGATTTTGTGTTCCGGATGCAGTGCTAACCTACCCCCACCCCAGTCTTTGGGAAAGAAGGGTGTGATTCCATATTCGTTGATGAATGATGATGGATGATGATTGTATTGATGGATGATAGATGATGAGATAATTATGATTGATATTATAACACCTCGTAATATCTTTTCTATTCTTGTGGTACTATATTTATATATTATATATATATATATATTAATATATATATATATATATATAGATATATAATATATATATTATTCATTATCTCTGGTTCCCTCCCGCATTACTCTATAGATTCATATATATATATATTAAGTCTTCAATATTATCTACTATTAAGGTTTACTAATATATGCTATTACCTTAATCACAGTAAACAGCTCTGATATAATAATTATTCACACCGTGATACATACTTACTTAACCTTTTACTTCACATTACAAATAAAAAATGCTTGACGTTGGTGTCATCTACGGAGAACTGATCTCAATATCTCTGTTCTCAAATTATTTCAGTAAATGGAGAAAATTACTTGAGAGAATAATTTGGGTCTAAAAATGGCTCTCATCGATATAGAGAATTTTTGTATGTGCGGGATGGACACAGCGTCTCTAACCTCTTTACTCTCGGAGTTTTAATTGCAAAAGAGTTCTTTCAAGTTCCAAGCTATTAATAGGTGAACGGACAACTTTAAAATTTAGAACGATTTATTAATATACATTTATTTTGTTGGGTTTAAATCTTATTTAATAAACACGATCATTCGATCATAATAACATGAATAATTTATAATATGAATAATGAATTAAAGAATATATTTAAAATTTAATTATTATATTTAGATATTATTAATATATTTAAATTTAAATATTATATTTATAATTATTTAATTATTAATAATATTTATATTATAATATATTTATAATATATATATATTATATATATATATTATTAGTAATATATATATATTCGTATAATAATATATTATTATTAATTAATATATATTATTATATATTTATTTTTATATATATTATTATTATTAATTAATTTAATATTATTATTTATATTTTATATGATATTTATATTTATATTTAATTATGATTATTATATATATTATTATATTATATTATTTATCATTATAAATATAATTATTCTAAAGATCGATTTATATTATTAATTCAATTATTTACTTTTTATATTCACATATAATACTATATATACTGATGACTTCTATATACTTAGATGGTATCTAAATAACTAATCACTTTCTTCCTCCTTTACTAATACATCAACAGATTATAGTATATTATCAATTATAATGATGTTATTTTTTATATAAAATTATATTAATTATATAGTTATATATATTTGATATATAGGGGTTTGACGGTTATCAGTGACTCATTGAGAAATTTGACTGGCACAGAAACCAAGCTCCGAATTCTTTTCATACGACAAAGTCCTCCGCCCTCCGCCGCAAGAGAAGAAGGAGTTTCATTTGTAATATATATGAGTTATGTAGAATTAAATTACCATAATATATATATGATAGGTAGATAGGAATATAATATAATAAGATATAGTAAGTATAGAGAAAATCATGACAAATATACTATTATATATTAGATATATAATTGTTATCAGTCACTAGGTGCTGTTAGATGGACTACCTAATTTTATTTAAAAAAGGAGATATTCAATTGCCAAATACTGTCCTGAATTCGTGTCCTCACATGCCACATCTTGAGCCAACTTCATGTAAAATCCTAGCCGGGCTTGAGTCTGTAGCCTTCCAAAGCAAGAAAAAGGCGGTAGAGAGAGAGAGGAGATGATTCGGGAGAGAGAAAGATAGAAAGAGAGAGAGAGCAGAAGAATCGATACCTTCTAGAAGAGAGAGGGAGAGAGGTAGGAGAGAAGAAGAGAAAGAGAGAGAGATGTATGGGAGCTAAGAAAGGGGTATCATTTTCTTCATAGAAAAATTTAATATATTACTTGTATTTTTATATTTTATTTTATTTATTTTAAAGTATGGAGTATATTTTTGGAAAATTTTTTATTGTAAGAACTTGGAAGCTTTTGCACTATTAAAGTAGGTGATCTAATTCATTCCCAGTCCATCACTTTGAATATAGTAAATAGCTGATTTGAATAAAAAGAATCTGTCATCACCAATCAACAGATTATATAACAAAATTTCTCTTTATTAATCCGAATTAAGAGCCACGGCGGAGAATTAAAAAAAAATAAAATAGTATTTCGAAACCACAAGAATCTATAATCTATTGAGGAAAATTAATTAGTAATCATTATAAATAAAATATGAGGCTAACTATTTTCAGAGAATTATTTAAAAACAAAACCAACGTTTAATAAATAAGCGCTGTCGATCATATCATAGATTATAATGAGGTATAATTAACCAATATATATATATTATATAAGTATAATAGTATATGATAATATATATAATTCTTAATTATATGATAGTCTCTATAAAATGCGAGTATAATATAGTTATATATAATTAAATATATATCATATTATTATAGTGGTTATGACGGGTCCGATTACTAGGTTAATTTGGGCTATATCACTTCCATATACATTGCATTTGATGTAACTTCACTGTTTATAATATAAATGTTTATGTGTAAGAACAAGCTGTCTGCTCGATAGTATTTGCTGACCAACTGTATATAGCATTAAACACAAATTCATTATAGTACGTACACGTAATTAAATACATAGCTTCTTGGGCCACACAATTTTCTAGCTCGTACAGGGCAAGCTCATGACGAATTTGGGTATTTCAGGAAATCTGATGTCTTCTATTCTAAAAGTATAATATATATTAAATAATATAACAAATATTCTAATTTATTGATTAGTTTATAATAAATATAATTATACCATCTATATTAATTAAAATGGACTTTGACATATAAGTCAAAGATTAAATTCTTTATATTTCTTACTTATCAGATACATTTAATATATATATATATATATATATATTTATATAATTACGGATATTTAGATAATGATATAATATATACTTATACAAGAGATATATATAGATTTATATTCTTAATTATATCGCTAATTTAATGAAAGTTTTCAAGTTGTAGAAAACACGAAGTTAATTCTTTAGTGGTAACTGAATTCAATTTTTATAATTTATCATTAATGAATTTATACTATACTAATATTATAAACGACTTATTAAATAGTAAATATATATAGGTAATATAATATATATTAATGAATACATTTTCATCTTACAGTTGCAAAGTACTGACGACATAATATCATATACCACTTTCACATGAATACATAGAACACATTAAGCCTACTTCATAAAATATTATATTTATATAAAGATTACTGTATATAACTTTTCTTTCAAACATTTATATATATATAATATATATATAATATTATTATTAGATACTATGGTCCAAAATTATCCTTATATAAATTATTTTTAAGAAATAGTACAAAGTATAGATATATATATGTAGCGGTCTACTTAATTTAAAAGACTTGCAAATTATATAATATTATATACTATTTAATATATATATAATTATAGAGTATATTAATAGTATAATCTCAAATATAAGTAGCCTTATATTAATGGTATATAATTACTAGGCCTCATATAAGGAATTTAGAGAAACTTGGATGATCAAGAGAATATAAAGTAATAACTTAATCCAACAATAGATATATAATATAAATATCATATATTATTATAATGAAATATTATATATATATAATACTTATACTTACGTCTAATATATACATAATATATTCATATTGCGATATAGTTTATAGTAGCAAGACGTATACAGAAAGTATAATATATATATAAGATAGTTGAAAATATAATATATTATATAAAGTATATAATATATTACTATATATATCATTATTAATATATAAGTTTACTCAAAGTAATGATTACTATAGTGGGAGGTATTGATATTCCGAAGTATATATAGCCTATTACTATCAATAAAAGGAAAAAATTATATTCCTCTAAAGTGACTCAACTTTATATATAAGATATAATATTATATGATTATAATTATATAATATATTATATATATACAAAAACATAAATATATAATTTTAATTTTAATTTGTTAATCTACCAAGTTTTCAACAATTTCTACTCAATCAAGTATTACCGATTCAAACCAATATATGATATATATGTAATATATATATCTATATAGATTAAGTATATACCTATATTACTAATATATCCATATATATATAGTATACATATATACAGATAATACCGCATATACACAAATGTTAGGTATCACTCGAAACACAGCCTATGCCCCACTCTGTCCTTTTTCTTAGAGCTGTCAGTGTATACCGAAACTGATCCAGTATGATGTTTAAGGTGTAAATAAAAGTTGATAAGAGCAGGGCCGGGTGGTTGTTGAATTTTAATAAGGTCGTCAAGGGTGACGGGCACACTTGTCGCGTTGGGAACAACCACATCTCACAGTAGTCGTCATGTGTGTAAGGAAGTAAGTATATATATATATATATATATATATATATATATTATATATATATATATATATATATATATATATAATATATATATATATATATATATATATATAATATAAATAATATATATATATATATATATATATATAATATATATATATATATACCTGTATATATATATATACCTGTATATATATATATATATATATATATATATATATATATATATATATATAGTATATTATATAATATATATATATATATATATATATATATATATATATATATATATATATATATATATATATATATATATATATATATATATATATCCACTCGACGTCGCCTACCTTGCTGCTGGTGAGTGGGCTCTCTGGGATACTGTTTTGCAGGATATAAATTTTATATATATATATATATATAATATATATAATATATTATATATATATATATATAGATATATTATATATATATTATATATATATATATATTATATATAATATATATATATATATATATATCCTAGAGCGAAAAGACGACTTTTTTTCTCCAGAGAGGTAGATGAAAATGACTCCCTTCTTTATGGAAGGGGCATCTGGCGTCATCTGTGCTGAAGGGGTGTGAGCCGCATCACCTGTTCGTGATTCGGTACACACGGCCTAGCACCAGGTTTGGGTAATTTTTCTTGACTCCTCTGGAACATCTATAATAAGAGACTCCCCGCCGCTTAGCGCGGTCCTCCGGGCACAAACCTCATGGGGTTCGACACACATGAAGGGGGACCCCTTTAATATAATATACACATGGATAACCTTACGATTCCTCTGAAATTGATGGATCTACAGATTCTCGAACCCGGACCGATAAATGGACTTACTCCTCTGAATTGCACTTCGAACATTGATGCCGTGTTTTCCTCCACTTCACCTGGAAGGCCTCTGCCTGTCTCCGGCGAATAGTCGCCTGGCACGCCCTCCGCATCCCACGTGCCTAAACGATCGGGGCAATGCCGCAAAGATGCCCCCGTCATAGTCGTCCTCATTCGTTCACTCCATATGCTGCACCCCCTCCAAGAATGCCAGCGGATCCATCATTCCCGATGTATTACATACTGCGATCCACTGCCTCCAAAGCTCTTACTAAGCACAGAACCATTTTTCTCAGTAATGTACTTGAAAAGGTTTTAGGAGTTGAAGACCCTCCAGTCACATTAATGAGAAATGGGTCCATTCTCGTACAAGCTGCTAACCGAAATCAAAGTTCTATTCTGTCATCCTTAACGTCTCTCGCAAAATTCCCTCTTATTTCTACTCCGATGAAATAAGAAACACATCTAAAGGCACTATTTACTGTTATGAACAGAAAGACGAAGATACAGCTGTCATTATGGAAAATCTCCAACAGAAAAGATTTCCCGTTACAAACGTTTATAGATTTCTCCCTCTTCGGGACACTCCTGACAAATCAAATCCCCGTTTACTGCTAACCTCTAATACCCCTTATCCAACCTACAAAGGTAAAAAATAGATTCCACAAGTCACAGTGTTTCGCCCACGTTTATCCCTTCGCACGCCAGACGTTGCTTTAAATGTCAACGGTTTGGTCATCCCCGAAAATACTGTAGGGGACCGGATGAAATATACCCAGTCTGCGGAGAATTATTTCATACCCCCTGTGAAAACACCCCTAACTGTAGAAACTGTGGAGGACCCCACAGTGCTTGTTCCTTCAAATGCCCGTCTTACCTGTTTGAACAGGAGGTTTTGGAGTTATGCACCATATATAAATTGAGCAGGAGAGATGCCATACGCCAGCTTGCTGAAAAATATCCTACAAGACCAAAGCGATTTTACGCCAAAAAAAATTTGGAAGAAAGGTGACGCAGAAGGTTCAAAGAACGGCGACAGAGTGCCTTTAGATCAAGAATATGGGGAAAATAAGTGAGACGGTTATCCATTGTCAAGACCAGGAAATCACAGAGGGAGTCACAACTCCTCCTCTATGTGAATCTCTTCGGCGGAGGAGTACAACCCTTGTGTTTTCGACAGCAAACAAAAAGCCACGCGCGTCACACCATGTTGTGATTATGTCCATTGAGAGCTGAAGTTGACGTTCCATGTACGAGAGCTTCGCTTCGGATATATAAACCCAAGGGCAAAAGGAGTAACACTAAGAACCCCTCATCCACAACAAAATACCTAAACAAGGTCGTACCGCAATGAACCTGAATGATTATGTTTGACATAAAGGCCTGCAAAAATAGAGAGAGCAGACCCTCAGGCACAAAGAGTGTAGTTTTTCCGAAATGCCCATCCTTCAAATGGAATCGTACGAATTTTCAAGATCGAAGAACACCGCTAAGACCATTTTGTTGGGAGAAAAGAAATCGCAAATGTCATGGTCGAATCGAAGAAGGGGTTCTAGAGTGGAACGGTGTTTGCCGAATCAAAACCAGGGAGAAGAAAATTCGTTAAGTTTTTCTAACGTTGGTATAAGGCGGTTCTCCTTAACCTTACAGGTATGACAAGTTAGAGAGATCGGTCCATGGTTGTTTACCTGAATCGTGTCCTTCCTAGTTTTTGGGGTGGGAACAATGTAAGCTATTGCCAATGAAGGGGGGGGGACGCACTACATCCATATTCGATTATAAAGACTCAAGAGGAACTTCCGAGGCAGACGGATGAAGGTGACTAATCATCTGATAAGAGACGCACTCCGGTCCAAGTGCCCCTTCCTTACACATCCCAAGAGTCTCACGGAATTCCGCTAGAGTAAACTGGTGGTTGTAAGGTGGGTTTTCACCTGGTGGTACAGAGAAATCTGTGGGTGCATCCTGAGAATGATACGTGTGGATGGTTCCCGGTATCAGAATGTGATAGATCAGGTTGAAAAGTTCATCAGCTAAAACTCCCGGAGAGGTCATAAATCGGAAGGAGCAGGCCTTAAATGAGGATTGCAGGTGGATCCCTATGGTGTTTGCGAGATCTTGTGAACATTCCTATATACTGACGATAACAGTGTGGATGTCATAGTTTCGAAAATATTACCTTCTGGTTCTTCGGTTGATACATCGAGAAATAGCAACTGCAGATTTGAAGAGAATCATATTGGGTAAAGTAGGGGTGCGTTTATAAGATCTATAAAGCTTCCTCTTTTCATGAGATGCCTGGGCACAATCATACCATCACCATGGTGTCGCAGAACGTGAACATCCTGAAGAGCAAGCAATGCACACATCTGCCACCGCGAGGGTCACATTCATAAAGTAGGTAAAAGTCCCAGCGGGGGATGGAAAAATTTCTCTCGCGGGGAGACACCGCAGAGCCATCGATTGCCGAAATGAAAACCAACCTGCGCGGTCGTATCTCCAGCCAGAATACGGTAACTGCAAAAAGGCTGGGTCAGGGAGTCGAAACAATAATGGGGTAGTGGTCACCGCCACAGAATAAAGCTGACCTTTCCTACTGGTGACGATCAATGACGGATAGGACCAAAGAGAAATGACCACACAAGAAGAGGTGCGGGTGTCGAAACGTTCGTAAGTCGGTAGTTCCATGTTGAGGCAACCTGAGAAAACTTCTTCATAGCTTCTATGTCTTTCTTCTATAGGGGAGGACACAGAAACACTCCAAAGTGGGTGTCGCACGTTAAAGTCGCCCAAGACTAGTAAAGGTATAGTGAGTTGTTGAAACGGCACAAAAAAAATCAGCTGTAGAAAATTTGCAACTCGGTGCAAGGTAAATCGAGCACAAAGTCATAGGAAAGTCAAGAGAGGGTTGCAAAATATCACAACCCCAGAGTTATATCTCCAGGGGACAAATAACATTCGGTTTGTGTTATTCAATCAATCTAGCCAATTCGAAATTAGGATAGTAATTCTTCCATTGGATGAATTTTGCTATGTTGTAAAATCAAGAGAAAGGTCAATCAACGGATCTATCCGTAACAATGGTTTTTGAAGTGCTGGGCATTTCCAGTTTTATCAGCAGTCGTTCGGGGATCCCGCTTTTCCTTGCAATGTTGGACCTCATATCCATGAGGGAGAGGAAAGTCCCAAAGAAGGGAAACAGGTCGAGACCTACGAGTCCGGCAGGTGGAAATCTCCTCACCAGAAGGTGAATCATCTCCAGAAATGCTATTCAAATTATCCTCCACATCTTATATTTTCTATCTTGTCAGAGGGATGTCAAACGATGTCATGAGTTGGGTAGGTGCTCTACTGCCTCTGAGGGCGGGATCTATTTTTTCCCTAATGATATCAGCAGAGAGCAGAGTCCGATACAGATATAGGTAAAGTGTGGTTCGCAGGAGGAGATAAATCCCGATCGGGAACGGCAATGGGTGTGTCGGAACAAATATGACCGGTGGTAGCCTATATCTTGTTTTCGACAAGATCAGAGTTGTTTTGTTCTCTTACATGGGTTGTAGGAGTAGCCTCTGCCTCAGGAAGGATATTCGCTGTAAGGTCGACCTTCGGTCACCCCTCTATCTCTTCCGGACGAGATAGAGCGCATACATTCAGTTGAGAGGGTCAGAATTAATAGAGTCAATCGAGATATTCATAGGAGTATCAGATGATTCAGAATCACTCGAGTACAGTTGTATGGTTCCCATTTTAAGGGGATGAGAAACGACACCGGGAAATTCGGAAATTACAGTAGTGGTCCACCCAACTCGCCGAGAATGCCGGGTTAGTTTGAGCAAGGCAGTGGGATGTTCAGAAGGCGGTCTTTTAGAAAGTCGGCAGCCCGATATCGTAAGGAATATATTTGCTGAGGAGGGTTGGGGCCATTCTCCCGAGGAGCGCATTTTGAACTGCCTTTTGACGGTACCGAAGGTGTCTCAGTGGAGACCGGCGCAGACCGTTTGAGGGTGAGATGGTTGACAGTGTGAACGAGAAGGATCACCTTTGAGGAATTAGTAATCAATAGCGAGACCAGAAAGGGAGTTGAAGATGACGTAGAGGCGCAGGAACCTCTACAGCGCTCACGCCATAAAAAAAGAGAAGCAAATATAGGGGGGTTTGTGATAGGTGGTGGTGTGGATCATGTCCGGAGAATTAGGAGGGCAGTTGGCTCTACAGTGACAGAAATCTGCTCTAGGAGAACTATGAAGTTCATACCGAGAATCTAATGATAAGGAGTTAAATTGGAGAGAGTGCACATATGCTGGAGTGTGTGGTTGCGGGGGACAATTCAGTATAGTGGGTCCTCCAGTCATGAGTAGAATTGTCGCTGTAGAACGATGGTATGAAAGTTCCTCTATAGCACAACGAGTCGCTTCTCGGCGGTCTAGCTTTTGCATAGTGCAAAGTTCAAGAATTTCTTGCTTCAGAGCAAAAGAAGGGGGTTGTCACAAGAAAGGTGCTGGGAACTGCTGCAACGTACGCACACCATCAGGGAGGACCGGCAGTATTTTTGGGAGTATCCAAACTTTTGACATTTGAAACCCTGTCTGGGGTGTGGTAGGTATGTGAGTCTACATGGTGAAACCAATTAACACATTTTAAGGGAGATTGGTAAACGTCAATCAATAACGAGTTTAGCTTTTCAACCATTTAGAAAGTCAATATCTGGTTTCAGTAAATGCCTGATGTCATTTTTTCAGGCCCAGTTGTGAAATCATTTTTTAAAACCCATGTTTCAGAATTTTTTTTTTTCACAAATTTCACCATGCACGGGGCTAGGTCTTAGGGTAAGAAGGCGACCAACCATACAAGAAAAGAACAGATCAATGGATACATAAATGTTCCATGGAAAAAGATATGAACTGAGAAAAATAAGAGATAAGATACCACACAACCTCGCCTCTAAACTTGGATGAACCCCCGTTAGGACATGACTCGTATTAAGAATCTGGAGCCGTTCTGGTCAGGTTACGTGATCGTCGAAACAGTTGTGAAAATGGCACGGGACCAGACGGCCCTATGCTTAACATCATTCTGTCAGTGTAGGGTCCAAAACTCGGTGGAAAAGTAGCATTACAGAGATGAAGAAAGGGTGTCAATGAAGTTTGAAAGTAAAGACATTATTATTTATTTCGGTCCAACACCAACCTTACTAAGAAATGGAAAATTAATTAAAACAGTGCTCCTCTAGACGTCAAGAGCGTAATACTCCCATACAGTTGGCTGCGATTTAGGACCCCAGTGTAATTGGAAAAACTGGGGTGAAAAATAAGGGAATATATCGCAATCTTAACAAAACTTCCAGCCTTCATTTAAAGCTTCCTCCTTCCATTTACTTATCAAGTGGTTGAGAGTGTGTTGAAAGAGGCGGCAGGAGATTGGATAAAAAATCTTGTTTGAACGAGGTGTTACCAAGGGTTGGAGTAACTACCTTCATTAGAAACTCCTGAAAACCAGAATCATTCAGAAAAATTATTTCGAAAGAACGTGAAATATGAAATGGCAAACTATAGGTATGAAAGAACGGAATGATAGAGACAAGTATAAATGGAACCCAACCAAAAAAATAAGATTCAGTGAATTTCGGCTCCCGCATGTATGAAGAAAGAAATATAACAGAAGTCATGGTTGAACAGACAGTAATTTGGAAAGAAGAATAATTTATTAAGCATAAATCAAGAACCAGAGTAATTTAACATGGAATTCTATTAAACACAAACTTGAAAAACACATATTACAGAATAAGAGGAGAGGAAGACTCATGGCTTTCGAAAATCTATGATGCATTTGAGTCATAGTTATTATATAAAACTACTATGAGATTGAATATAAAAAGAGTAAAAGGAAAGCCCCTAACGGGATGGGCGCGGATCGAGCCGTGGATCTGCAGCCTTTTATCCGCTTGGCCGTGCCTCGCCTCTCTAACATCAAACTTTCCTATAGTTCCACATATATATTGGCTAAATTACCATCCGATAATGGGAGCACAGTTTCTCTCTCAGGCACGAAGAGTACAATCCCTTCAAAGACAGAGGATGATCCCCATCTTTTTGATTGCCTCTCTCTAATGCCTTTTGCTAATATCATGTATTAGTCGTCCGCTAACTATATGAGTATGATAATTAGGTGAAAGAACCTGAATAGAAAAATAATACCTAACCATTCCTTGGAGAAGGAGGAAGAAAATTAGGGTCCATTGTATAGAAAATGCCAAGAGTCGTCACTAGAATTGGCAGTCTAAAAAATAATTTATTAATTTTTAAAAATGTGCGGGGGTTAGCTTGTTCTCGTGAGATGGTAGAGACCTTGGACCGTTCAGCAGGACCATTAAAGCATGAATAAGAGAAGCTTAGGGAATGCCAGTGGCAGATATTGCAGAAGTTGTTAGAATTATGTTTGGGACGAGCGGCCAGACAAGACTCATTAATTGTCAGTGTCTGAACTTCCCAGTTAATCTGCTGCCTGCGAGCCTGGAACGGCACCTTCCGATTAATTACAAGATTAAAGCAATCACTTTGGCAAAAGGAGATCCTAAGTCTAAACTGTTAACATTTAACCTAATGTATCTTTTAGCGGAGACGATGAGTGTTAATACGCAGTTCCTTGAATATAAACTCGATTTCCTCTTTAAGACTCCTGTACCCAAAGCAAACAAGCAAACACGAATAACAATTATCGAAATATATGATTCCTCGAAGAAACAACGCGCTTTGGAACGAGAGAATTTTATTAAGTTCGGTTAAAGATGCGAAATGAACCTGCGTTCCTTCATCCCTATCTTCTGTGTCTAAACCTGATGACCGCACTTTTTCTAAACCTTTCGCGACAGAACCAAACCGATGTGCGCGTTTGCGAGTGGGTTTATTATATAATAAATAGTCCAAATATACAGCGGTATATAATAAATGAGTGGTTGGTACCAAGGACAAGTTTATGAACGTACGGCCGCAATAGCCCGGCACAAAAATCCGCCCGCGTGAGGTCACCGTCCTATCGAAAGAGTAATTTAGTTTCTGGCGGGGCTTAGGAAACGCTTACGCAATAAATGCCGAAGATATGGCGTCTCCAAGTAGTAATAAACGAATAGAACCAATTTCTTCGCGAAGAATTACCCGGTAGAATACAAATAATGCGTTCATGTTGTTTAAATTGATAGTGCACGACCAAATGAGATGGAGGTCTCGACCCTACAGAACTCGCCAGACACATCATAACACATACTTTTAATAAGTAGCTATACTAAACACTGTTGCGATATACTGCCATTTCACGGGAAATAGCCTTTAACCATCCAGTAAAAATAGAAAAGGATAAAAACAAAAAAACGAAAGTGAATCAGATTGAATATGCCTATATGGAGTATACAAAATACAATGGTGATAGCGCGAACAAATCGGTATTGAATTCAAGTCTAGCTGTCGTTGTTATCAAGATTTCAATAGTCAGTTAAAATATAAATAAGTACAACGATCTCTACAAATAATGTGATGAATACAATAAAATCTTATCTGAACGACACCTATGACAGGATTATTATTTATAAAAAAGAAAAATAATCAAAATTTAAAAACATTAAAATAGATTAAAATAAAAAATAAATTTTGATGTTATCATTCATAAAAAAAAAATATTATAAATACTGCAACGAAGCTATAGTTATTCATGAAGCAATGCTCACTAACGTTAACCGCCCAAGTCCTTCCTATTTAGTGGAAACAAAAAAATTATAGCCCTCAAAAGGTTTAAAAGTTTCCTTAAGACTTTTTCCATACTATACGAAAGAAAAAAAGAATGTCACCGCTAGAGCCCCACGTTTTGGACTTCGCGTAGCGTGAGTAAGATGAGGATGAACCATCCCTACTAGGTTCAATGCGAGCCATAATAGAGAGTAAAGATTATGTTAATTTTCTAAAATAAGTAGATTATTCTCCTGTGTTATAGCCCTAACCAAGCACTTATCATATTTGACTATTTAAGGGACCCTCTGCCGGGCTTCGATAATCATGACCCCTAGTGGAGATATGTATCCCCCAATATTGAAGACCGCAAGAAGCGTCTAATCGGGGTTTTAATACACATTTGATGGAGGGAAAATCGATAGCTGTATTCTATAAGAAATTATTACCCAATAAATTGGAGGGAATTAGTCTCTAAGGTAAATTTTTGTCATATAATAGAAAAAACCGATTATGAATTTGATAGGGGCTAGTACTCGCTGCAAAATGATAGATGATGCACGAAAAACATCCAGATTTTTCTGGTTAAAGAACTTATTATTATTTTTATTTTTTAAAAAGGCAGACCCCAAAGATTGAATAAAAGCAATATTACTGGATGAAGCCCTACTAAATTGTATGACATAATATACCTATTATAGATTATAAAGATTATATAGAATGTTTCGAATTTAAAGAAACTATATAAATATATAGTATATATATTAATACATATTCAGTTAACCGTAGTAAGCTCACGTGAATAGAAACTTGTCTGCCAAGTATGTATACGTCTGCCTACGGAACGCACCGCCTAGACGAAGTAAATATATCATATTCATATGCAGGATGATACCCTCGAGGTATAGTTCTGAGGGTCACTCTCACAGCTAGGAACCTAGCTAAGTGTGTGATGAAGGGCGGTAGATAAAGATAAGTGATTTATGCCAGCCACCCACTGATTATACATATATGTAACTGTCCATAGCGAAAAATATATATATAGTACAGAGGGGCTAGAAACAGAGATTTGGGTTAGGGTGGAGCATGAAGGCGTAAAAACAATAATAAGAAACTGAACATCGCCTACCCGCATTGTGCATTACCCTGTAAGAAGAATTATATCTCTTAGTAATCTTTATCATGGCGGCTATTTACTGAGGGGTATAGCCCGTTAACAAAATACAATAATATATTAACTAAAAAGTGTGCCAAAGAAGACTAGATGGACCTGCTCCTGAAAACTTAGATTCGGAAGAGAACTAGCTCTTCGTAACAGACGTCGTCGAACCCAGGGTTGAACATCCAATGGGCTTACCCAACTTTACAGTTTCTTACAAACTCCTTTCGCTACCCATCTTCAAACATGATTAATCTTTTTCTAACTTTTTCCTATTCGGTAGATACCTACAATTAATGATGGAGTGTGTTTCCTCTCTCCATACAACATCTACTATGTTAGAGAGATTGGTATGCGTGTCTATAGACAATCAAATTTTCAATAATGGGAGCAACATCAGAATCATATCTCGGTATAACAACCACCAAAAGTTGTTGTATTGTAATATAGGTAGCCAAGATGGTAGTTTAATAATTAAATAGACACTGCACTAACAGTTGACAAATAGTTGAGAAAGTAATAGGTACTGAAACTGAGTGTAACCAGTTGGCGTGTAGTAAGGGCAGGGTAATACACCGGCTTAAGGTAGCCGCGACGTGGAAAATGAATCGCCCTCCAAATGAACGTGAGCTACCACAGGGTTCGTGGAGGAAGATACCTGCGAGTCGGTTATGCAATCCCGGAGGGACGGTAGCGGGAAAGTCCAGTCTAGTTGAGACATGAGTCCTTCCCGTACCTTCATCAAAACAAACCGACCAAAAAGGGTGAACTCTCAAAAAAGAAGAGTAGAGTAGCAGTAGAAAATTGAATCATGAACCACTACCAAAGACGTAGAGGGAATGAGGTTGTATAGGGGAGATCCTCTCACGCGAGTACAGTCGGAACCGAGGTGGAAGAAAGAAAAAAAGAGCAATTTAAAAGTTTTTCTATGAGAAAGAGGTGGAGTCGGTTAGGCGTACAACGGACATATATTTCCAAGAGACGGAAGAAGATGGCACAAGGATTCGGAGTCCTGGTAATTTGATGTTGAAAGAGAATTCCCAAGAAAAAAGTAGTCCCGGAGTCGGAGTCCCTGAGGTAATTTTTTGAAGGGGAGGAGATCGGAAAAACAATAAGGTCCACGGACGCAAGTGCGAGAACACTTTGAACCGAAACCGGCCATGGAAGAAGAAACGTTAGAAACAATAATATGGTTAACAAAAACAAAGGAAAAATGTAAATGAGAGTAGAGATGTATAAAGAATTAAAAACAATCCACTATGTTGAGGGCAGAGAAAACCCTCGCCACAAATTGATAGCACCTCTCTCGAGTGATTTTGCGTGGACGAAAGAGGTCTTGCATTGCAAAGTAGAGTCTCTCTGCTAACAAACTTAGAATAATAAGTAAAAATAAATATTTCTATCTCAAAACCAAACATGAGCTCTCGCGCCCTTTTTTATTCCACCCTTCTATAATAACAAAGGAAGATGGAGCTAAATGATAAGTAAACATTATATTACATTAAACTTGGAAGGAATCTTCTTCTTTATAGAGAAAGGAAATAAAAATACAAGAAAGCTAGTATTAAACCAATACGGTAGGTTGCGTCAAATGCTATCCACCATACTAACCTCAGTACATGTATTGTATATACCGAACAGATTAAGCATTTCTATGTAGGTCAAGTTGTAGGAAAGAGAAAGAAACCAAAAAGTGAAAATTTTGTTGTTTTTTTTAATCGAAAATATGGTATAATAATTATAATTATATAGCGAAAAATTGCGAAATCTTTTTCACTGGTGCCAGACGTATGAAGAAGATAAGAAATGAAAAGGATAGTGAACGAAAACTAGCTTCAATGAAAAGCTTATTATGATACATCTACATAGGTTTATAAATGATTGATAATATACCCGGAATAAGAGTAGAATATAAGATGCTTGTTTACTTATTATAGAATAATAACTGAGTTAATTATGCGTGATACTTCTGTGAAGTATTAAAATATATGTATAGTATGATGTAAGATATATGGATCATACAGTGCGCCTCTAAAGGTATTCTGCGAGAGGCCTCGCTCGCAAGCGCTCGCAAGATCCTAATAGCCTAGCAACCTGGCCCTCCTGTGTGTCGTGAGAGTGCTGAGGCAGGTAGAAACTTATGTGATGTCATTATAAATAAAGGAAATACCTACACTAAGTACACTAGTTAAAAGTTGGATAATTAGATTGAAAGAAAAATCGTGTAACATTGGAAATTGTATATATATTACCGTCAAAATGGAGGTCGACCACAAATAGAGAACAGGCTACTTTTTGAATTCTCTTTATTTACCTTTTACTTAATAGTTGTACCTGAGGTGATTATATGCTCGAGCAGGAAGCGAAAATAAATACATGAAAAAAATCAGTTTAGACTGGACACCATGTTTCAAAAAGCGTAACTCCTAACATATATTATTTCAAAAGCATTTATACTTTGGATAGGAGTATAACAAATGTTTACAGAAGACAACCACATCAGGGAACACGCAAAAAAATAGTAGAAAGAGAGAATTTAAGAAAGTGAAAATATAGATCATGAACCATACTTCTCGAAGTATGACAATCAGATATATCTATCTCCTACATATTCTATGAATTCTCATATAACTTAATAACATTTCTCTTCCATACCACAGCACATGATCCTCATCTCCGAACATTATAATATATGCAGAGTGAATATTCTGGAGCAGCGTTTTGAACAGAGTTGTAGTATAATATGGAGAAGGACAAACTAAGGTATCCTAGATGAGAGGAGATGAGCCAAATCGTGCTTCTAAGACTAACTAATAATCTGTGGAGAAATGAACTGCATTTGACTACACATAGGATACACGAATCACAGGTCGTTTCTGTGACACCCTTTACGATTGAAACGGGTTGGTCTGATCGTTTTGATCAGGAGTTTAATTCTGACAAGTAAATTCGATCACCTTCTAATCTACGATGAAAATCATAATCGCTTATTACATTTCTCACTAAATATATTCATATATAGGTGTCTGATCGTGAACACTGTTATCATACCTGGACACTAGAGGTTTGAGTTCTATATATTTTCAGGCTAGTGAAAGCACAGTGATCAGTAACCGGGAAGTTGGTAAATAAAAATAATTAGATCTCCTATATCCATAGCTGTCTCTCTTTCTAATGTTTGTGGTCTTTTGCAAGGGAGTGTTGTGTCTCAGTTTTGTCTTGAATCTATACAGACTCGAGCGTGAACGTACAGATAGCGGGCGTATTTCTAATCTCGATTTAGAGATAGCTGAAAAGGTTATTGATTTACTTTCATAATAAACGATTCGATAAATTGTGCATTAATCCTCAGCTGTGTATGTGCCATATACAAAGATATACGGTAAACTAAGTAATAAAATACATACCTCTAGTATTTATAAGTAAAAATTTGAAAAACGCAACCATATGTAGTGTCCAGAAAGACAGGAAATAAGTTAATTGCACCGTTGAAATAAATGCACATTATGTCGCGCAGAATATGAACAAAATATCTATGTTTAATGCGTAATATGAACTAACAGTCTTAGCACATTGTTAATTAATTTACTAGTTGGTGTTCCCCATAGTCTATATATATCTGAAGGATAGTCACAAAGAACTCTAATATTGAAGACAAACATTCATTAAGTGTCGTTAATGCTGTCAGAGAAGAGATCTCAATTGATATAGCTATTTAGCACTCAAATAATTAAAACTCATAGAAAAAAGCACTAGCATAGTAATAAACGCGAGTCACAAATCAATGGATGTAAGCTATATAGGAAGCGTCTCCGACAATAATAACGTTAGTTCCCTTATACTTAATTCCCTATTAAGGATACCTAAGGACAGATGATATATATTGCACTTATAGAAATTTTTTATCTTTGGGCGGAGCTTGTCCTCCGAATACACAGTATAGATGCTAATGTGGATGGTAGTGATGAAGAAAAAATATCATGTAAATGAGCGTAATAATTGATTAATCATTCGTTATCATGAGAAATACGTAAGCCAATCTGGCCTAAAGCACTAGTAAAGATGATAGTTAAAAAATTTTAATAACCATAATTACATTTCCGTGTTCCTAACCTTGATGAAATGACTTTCAAGAGTATTAAATTAAATGTATTACATTCTCTGATTAGCAGTTTAGTTTCCATCTGACACTATAGGGCCAAATGGGTGGTGATTTTGTCGTCTAGTCTGACTACTGAAAAAGTAACTTTATTAATTAAAAAAAGCCATTTACAGGGCCCGTGGGTCGCTTTTCGCGTGGAACACGCTGGTAATAGGCTTCGAATTAAGTCTTAGTCAATAGTGCGTAAACAGTGGACGGTTGATCCTCGGAGTCGACCGGAGTCTCGGCACGGCCTGTGTTGGGCTTGACTTACTCTCTACTAATATCTTAATGGTCGAAGTCAGTGCATGGGGCGCTCTTCTATAAGTGATAGTGGGTTAATTAGGTAAATTACCAGTTATAATCAATCTCATCATTACAAAAAAGGACGGAACGTTTCAACCATTTAGTTGAATTAGGCGGTATAATAATATTTTCTCAAAAGTGGGATGTAACATCTGAGTTGTCCACTTAGAATGTGTAGATATAAAACCATAGGAGCTAATCTCAAGGGTACATTAGAGAAACCGAAAAGGCCGTCTAAAGCCAATTCCACAAGTTTTTTGAATGTATATTCATCACCGGCGGCTCTTGCTCTGGTCATTGACAGTGTTACTCATATGTCAGAAATTGTCGGTCCTTTCCTTGTGATGACCCCACAAATTACCCATCTTGGAACTCCCCAAACCCAATGTCTGCACCAGTTATTTGTTCCCGACCCCACTATAACAAGGAAGAAGTGAGTGCATTTATCATATAATTACCAGGTATCTCCCTACTTCTTTTAACCTCTATTACATAACGCATTTGTTCTCAACATATACGATTAATACGGTGTTACTTATCAATGATGTGGTGTAATCCAACAAAAACATAGAGGCAATAAACCCATTATAATATCTCTCTCTTACAGCAATTTGCTGGAAAAAGGAACCAATATGGATCCTAAATGTGGTTATTAGAGAAGATAGAGGGATAATAAAATATTAGGTATGAGAGATTATCCTCTAAAAAAGTCAGCTTAAACAGAGAAAATATGCCTCTATAGGGCTTAATCTCAAGATATCAGCAAAGTGGGTAGCAAAAAAGCCATAGCGAGGGACTTGAGCAAAATACCCCAATATCTAGCGTGATATTAATCTATCTTTAAAATACTTAACTTATAAAGGTTCTGAATTGAGCTCACCTACTTATCATATATTTTATAAAGCAATTTAAGTTTTTTGACTGTATTTAAGTGATAAATATTCTATTTAATAACCAACAATAAATATCACCATCAATATCGTAGACAAATCTTTCCCTGTCATACATACTCTAATTTTGACGAGCTTGCACAACTAATAAGCATATGTAATACAATATAAGCTAAGATTGCAGTGTTAAAAGATCATTTACCCTGAAAAATCCTCTTTATAACTTAAACCGCATCATACCTCTCGCATCTTCTATTCCCCAAGTGTAACATTAACGTGGGTAGTATTAAAACACATGAAACTTCTCATTAGATTCAGCCGTCCTCCTATGAGTAATAATTCATTTAGCCACAGTAAATACAATTCTATCTAATCCCTCCTATAGAAAGATAATGCTATAGCTTCAACGAGGCCTACTATAATATAATATTATAGTGTTTACCTATTATTAGTAACGTAAAGCAACATAAAATAAAGTAATATAAAGTATTATATACAAAATAATGTAAAGAAATAAATCGAAGATAACAAAAGTGAATATAACATAGCAAGTAACAAACGAAAATTAAGATAATGTTAATACTCAAGGATAAAGATAAATAGGTATATAGTTTGATTGCCGATGAGATAGTCTAGTCTCACTCGAATTTATGAGTTGAAAAAAATCATACTCAGATAAAGTCTGTGTGATAGTACTCAAAACATACAGCAAAAGACATCCTGATGAAAGAGAGAATAATCAGTTAATGCACTGGATTTAGCTGTAATAGAACGGAATATAAACAATTCTCGTCGTGCCAGGTGAGTCTCTTATTTATATAATTTGAACCAAAACGCCTAGAGGACCCATCTTAAACTCTAAGTGAGCGAAATACCAACTGCATACTGGATAAGTTCAAGCTGGCTCTTACCTATTGTGGCGTGTACATTTAACAGCACTCACAACTATCTAATCAAAATCCCAAAAACGAAAAGCAAAGAAAAGAGAAAACGCCCCCAAGTAAATATAAGGTTTCAAAGAAACAGAACATTTATAGAGTTTACGGTGAAAGATCAGATGAGGAAATATATAGTGACTTAGATAGATCATCAAGCTCACACTCGTAGTAAGTTGTAAGAACGCATAGATATTATCATTCCAAAAGATGAGTAAGCGGCATGCCAGTGAAGCAAATGGAGAAGACACCATAGTGCATTAATAAAACAGAATTGAACGCTCGCCGAAAACACTTAATAATAACTGTGTGAAAGAGAATTATAATGACGAAGTTATCTATGAGAACATTTGGGATATGCCGGAAACAGAACCCAATCAATGGAATGGCGTGCCAGACGATGTATTAAAACAATATGGATTATCTTACAGCGAAAAAGAACATATTAAAGTATGTTTGAGTTTTGATAACGTAATAATTATGATTTGACTCCTTCAAGTAGGTAATGAATTTTTACTTGTAATTGATTATCTATGTCAATTCAGTTAATTACATGCATTACTTGTGTCATTATACATATTTTAAATCCTACTTCTGAGTTATATTGATGTGGTGTGATATATGTGAATCGACAAGACGGAGGAAATAAGTGTAAAACAGTACAAGCTCTCAAAGAGGAAATGAGAAAGGGGGCCCCTCTAACATCATCTGTCCGATCAAAACAGGATATATGGGAAGGAAAAAACATCAAAAAAACCAGATAGGAAGATGGAATTCAGCTTTGAGTCGATATAACTCCCAAAATATTACGCAAGTATTAGGCCACGCAAATAGTTACTCTAGGCGACCCATTCTACGCAAGAACTAATATTATAATTTCATACTCTAGGAAAAACGTCAAATTAAGAGATAATTAGCGATCTGGCAGGAAGTATTTGAGAAAACGTAAAACTGTATAGTAAGATTTGTAACTAGCTGTATAGTTATATATCTCTAGATAGAAATTCCTATTGTCTAATATTATTATAATTCGCATAATATATCAATTAGGACTAACGACATAAGACTCTATTGAAATAACCATTGAAAACCTTTATAAAGATTACTAATAAAATACATCCTTAGTGTCTCTTTATGAGAATTAATAAGATAAAAGGGGTCAGGAGACAGATATCACAAGAGTGGAATGAAGGTATGATCGGCCTCCATAAAAAGAAGAAAAAAAAGATAAGAAAAGAAAAGAAAATGAAATATGGTAAAAGTCGGAAATTCCAGGCATTGAAGCCCAGCGATATCTCACGGACGACCAACGATGATATAGTGGACTCGACTCATCTCTATTATTGAGATGAAAGTCCATTCTAAAATAATAGTTACTAGTATTAAACATTAAAATTTGAATTAAATCGACTCCCATCTTTATAGGACATTAAGACGGGAATGACAAGCATGACTCAAGTAAACCAAATTAAGTCTATTAAAAGAATTGCATAGAAGTGTACCTAATGCATAACTATGGCATAAAAATTGGCTAATATACTAATTAGTTAATAAACAATAATATATTCTAAGATTATTTCAAATCAATTACTATAATTATAAATATATAATAAGTAAGGGTGCGTATAGTACTCAAGCTCTACCACTACTTAATCACTCCTGTTATTATGGTGATTCTAAATAATGATATGTATAATGAGGGGTACAGTTACAAAAAAACACATCCATGCTTAAAAGCTCAGATACAATTTCTCGTATTATACTCTTTCAGAACTATAAGATAAGGTACTTCTATAGATCCTAGTCTAAGTGCAGTTGTTAGGAGGCATGATCAGACTAGCAATGGGGTGATTTGAAGTGTGTCTTTGCGTTCCTTTGCTAGTAATCATGGTGCTGCAGTTCAAGTAGTAAGTCTTTAAGTCATTATCTAAGTACGATAGAATTGATACGGTGTAGTAACAAGCATGCTAGAGTACAAAAACCATGGTGTAGCATGGATATCGCAATGCAGCAAGATATGAGAAATACTCTAATCAGCAATTTTATGACAATAAACATTAGGTGAGAACTAAAGGTAAGTGGGAGGCGGACGAGGGCTAAGTGAAAACGGTATGTGTCCAGAACTGAGAGCTGAGTTAAGTGGACTCCTCTATCCGTCATGATCTAGCACCCTCTAAGAAAGTTTCCTGCTGACTCCTATGTATATTTGCTGTCTATTCATAGTTCCGGAACTCCGATCATTTTCAGCTATTCGTGAATTGTAGAAAATCTCAAAGAAACCCTGATCAATTCAGAAGTCCCGTTGTGTTCTGGACTGCGTAATTCATTGCTAAAAAATTGAAATGTTATGGAGTAGGAAAATTAGAGACTAAAATTATAAAAGTATGTTTGACCATAGCGTGTGCCAGAAAGGAAAATAGCTTCATTCATGAT
>JABUQX010012894.1:20000-21344 GCA_015478945.1 Trachelipus rathkii | reverse complement strand
CACACAACACACACACACGCCACACAATTTTATTTTATTTTTTTTGTATTCCCATTATCTATCTATCTAATCTATCTATCTATCTATCATTATCTATCTATCTATCTACTATCTATCTATCTATCTTATCTATCTATCTATCTATCTATCTATCTATCTATCTATCTATCTTTAAAAGTCTAAATTATATCTTATCAATGAGTCCTTTAAAATAAATGAAGAAAGAGTACAGCTGAATAATACTCTTCGAATATATATATTATATATATATATATGATATATTATATATAATATATATATATACTATATATATATATATATATATATATATATATTATATATATATAGATAATATAATATATATATTATATATATTATATATATATATATTGCCCTGAACTTGCTTAAAATATAATTCCAGTTTGGAATTTCTCAATCTTTTCAATAGTCATAAAAATGCGAGGAAATATATTAAAATTTTTCTTACAAAACAATATATATATATATTATGTAGTTTGGCATATATATATATATATATATATATATATATATATATATATATATATATATATATATATATATATAATATATATATATATATATATTATATATATATATATATATATATATGGCTAATATGAATAATTCGTCTGACCATCGATATTTTAGATTTATCCGATATATGTTAATCGATCGACCCTATTTGGGAATGAACTAGTGTTGTGACATGGGCTATATTCCTTTTGGGCATTATTTGACCGTTTCAAATTAAAATATCTATATATAAATACTAAACGTCATTAATTTTTAACATCTGAAGAGTGAGGTCCACATAATTTTTTGTTCCTATTTTAAAAAATTTATTTCAACTTTGTGAAAATGATTATTAAGTTTTAGCATTCTTGTTTCATAATAGTTTAAAAGGTTTGTGAAAAGTGTTAGAAAAAATTAAAATTACGTAAATGATTTTATAGTTTGTTTCATAGTAGGTAAAAAAGTTTGTGAAAAGTGTAAGAAAGAATTGAAATTACGAAAATAGGAGGAAAGCTTTATTTTTATGTTAATAGTAAACATTGGCTCCAAGTATACTGTTTTCGCAAAATATTATTACTGGATTTATCAAATTTTTTAGATTTACAGGTAACAACTCTGTCAGTTTTGATTTAACTTTAAATATGGATTTATAAGACCTATTTGCTTTTTTCATCAAATATTGTCATTTTGACTTTTTTTTACTAACATCTAGTGCCTTCATTTTGAGTTGGCAACATTTAACAAAACATCGAATGGAGTTTGCTAGGTTGTGGAATGGTTTAACTTTTTCCGTAAGCTATATATATATAT
>JABUQX010012894.1:5000-12500 GCA_015478945.1 Trachelipus rathkii | reverse complement strand
TATATATATATATAAATAATTATATATATAATATATATAATATTAATATATATATATATTACTATAATATATAACGGGAGAAATTGTATTATAATGTCTTATTTCATGCATGAGGGTAATCCGATAATGCGTGTAACAGTTGCTTGCAAGAGTTCGGTGTTCTATAAATTTTGAAAGACGAAGTATCATTATTATTTTGCAATATAAGTAGTTTTGGGATACCGTAAAAGTATGGTAGGGAGAGACCATGAACTACTAGTTGTCTTGTTTCATGCATGAGGGTGATCCGATGAGTGTAACAGTTGCTTGCAAGAAGAAGTCGGTTTTCTATAAATTTTGAAAGACAAAATATCAATTTAGTATTTGCAATATAAGTAGTTTTAGGGAACCGTAAAAGTATGGTAGGGAGAGACCATGAACTACTAGTTGTTTGCATATGTGGGGTGAGAGTTTTTTTTATATGATTTTTGAAAATATAGATCTGAGATTTAATTGATTAATTATTTACCTTTCAATTTTTCATAAGTATTTCACATCATCGAGTATATTTTCAGTTTTTTATTTATAATTGGAATAATCATAATTTCTATCCCGGCCCCTTCGTCAGCGCGTCGTATTATATTTTTATTATTTTTTTTAAAATGTTGATAGCAATATGGAAATGTTTAGGAAGTTGAGAAGAGATATTTGGAGATTTTTTTTTTTTTTTTTTTTTTTTTTTTTTTGCAATTATGGGAACTCTGACTTTATTGTCACCGAAAGAGGATAAAATATGTAAATTACTTCTTATTTAGGGGTCGGGTGAGAAACACAAACACAATTCAAGTAATTGTTTCTTCGTCGTTGCTAATTTAGTAATTTAGTAGTTGAATAGATAGTGATAATCTTTGGATAGATGTCGTAATTTTTCATTAATTAAATGTAGTTTATAGTTCATTAAATTACGTTGGATAAATACATTAATTTTGCCAATTCCAATAACAAAATAAAGACAAGCAATGCTGAGTTGTGATATTTTAATGTATGTTACAGATAAAGAACAAGTAATTTGTTTCATGTTTTAAAGTCGATGTACGGTTATATTTTTACTTCATAATCAAAACGCCTCAATCGGCTAACAGAATCGTTTTCTAGAAAATATACAAAAATATCAATATATTTTACAGAGTTTCTTTAAGTCTTCAACTGAATATATTACAAAAAATTCTCTAAGAATTTTAATATTAAAAAAAAAAAAAAGGAAAAAAAAGTTTCTCTACTTTACGTCTGACAGGTGGATAGTGTCTACCTTCTAGATTTGCTGTCTTTTACTGTCATTTTATTGTACTTTCGCTCATTATTTTAATACCTTAAGTTTTCTTCAGTGATTCAGGCCTTTGACAAGGAAGCTGCTAAAGTTCGTAATTTCGAGATGTTAAGTTTTTTTAACTACACACACACTCACAGAGCATACACACACAAATATATATATAATATATATATATATAATATATATATATATATATTATAGTAATTATTGATATAATAGTATTTAATATATTAGTATTATATATATATAGAGGTTATATAGATGATAGATGGTGATGATATAGTTCGCGATGGATCGGTTCGCTAGGGGACTGCTCAGATTTTATTAGATGAAAAGGAGACATAACACCCGATAGAGTAGTGCTATAGTAAATTATGTAACGTTTCGGCGCTAAAGCTAATAGCGCATCATCAGCTATATGAGTAAAGTTATAATTAAAGTGAACAATGTCAATAATATTGTTGTGTTCTGATTATGTAGTAAAGATGATAATAAAAGAATATAGTGAAGAACTAGAATTATATAAAAATTACAAAGATTACAAAAAAATAAATTAAAAAAAAATTACATAAAAAATAAATCTATTATTAACCTCGTTTTACTAACTTACATACTGGATGAACCATAAGAATGAATGAACAAGATTAAATCCAAGCTATTTATACCTAAATTATACATAAATTGGTTGGTTTTTTGAAACTTACTATACTTAAAAATCAATATTTATAACAGTATAATAAAATGAAAATTATAAAAGACATATAATGAAAATTATTACAATTAAAATAAATTAAGTTTGATTGAAGATAAATCAGAGTTGAGTTCGGGCTCCAATTCATGAATGTAGAGGCTCTCCAAGATTTTTCTGTCGCGAGTATCAGTGATGGAGGCAAGAATCGAGAAGTCGTTGGTAGTGATGGGATGATCTTTTTCGTGGCTATGGCTACGTATGGATGAAAATTCAGGTGAGGATAGAGGAAGATTGGTACGGAAAGAAAAACCCTTGTGTTTGGCAATCCTGATGCAAAGTTGTAGGCCTGTTTGACCTACATAGCGGGCATTACAGATATAATATATATATATATATATATATATATATATATATATATATATAGATCTATATTATAGGTATATATATATATATATATTATATATTTATATATAGTTATTATATATATATATATATATATATAATATATTATATATATATATATATATAGTATAAATATTTTCTTTCAATCTTTTTTCATTTCAACATGGTTCACAGGGGCCAATTCTTTTGCATGTTAAAAAAAGAAAAATGTTAAAGATTTTCCT
Organism: Trachelipus rathkii; assembly: GCA_015478945.1. Taxonomy (NCBI): domain Eukaryota; kingdom Metazoa; phylum Arthropoda; class Malacostraca; order Isopoda; family Trachelipodidae; genus Trachelipus; species Trachelipus rathkii. Next base: position 9,874 of record JABUQX010012894.1, on the reverse strand, counting down.
TATTTGACATTAATTTGGCCTTTTCATTTTCATCTCATCTAGCAACCCTGATTGATATCTTTCATTTCATTTTTGCCAGATATTTAATGTGGTTTTGATTTGTGAGTCTGTGACTAATATAGTTTTTTTTATTGCTAGGCTGAACGCCTGCATGCTCTGGCTGATACATGCATAAGTGCATCGATTCTGATGATTTATTCAAGAATTAAAAAGTTAAATAATTGAGTTTTCAGAAGTAGAACATTATTTATTGTTTTAAACAAGTAGGTGACTTAGCAGTTTTGATATTAATGGATGGTCGAAAACGGTTGAGCGGCGCAAAATACCGTAAAATAGCAGAAGAGAAAAGGAGAAAGGAAAATGAAGTGTTATCTAAAATACCAAGAGTAGACTCATTCCTTATCAAAAAGACAAATGAAACTGTCGTGAGTGCGGATGATCTGAAGTAATTCATGTCATTGATGAGAGCGGAATAACAGGGGTAATACGTGAAACATAGTGCCATCGACTTCTTACGTTACGTCGAATGTGACGCAGGTAGAGCGAAGCCAAGACACAAGAAATCTTTATAACCAAGGCGACGATCATTTTATTGGAAGGTTGTGAGGCCACGTGAGACTACTTGCAAATAATGGGATTATCAAAATTCAGGCATGATTTTTTTTAATCTAAGAGAATTTATCCAGAATATAAAGTAGATTTTAACAAAATTCTTGTTTGAAGCGAAAACTTTTGAATGGAGATGTTGTGAAATCGTGCATTCAGTGTACTCTAACATCAAGGATGCGTCTTTTGTGGTCCTTGTAAACTTTTTGGAGGCGGTGTTGTAATCTCAGTTTGTAACAGAAGGATTTAACGATTGGAAGCATGGCAATAGATTGACTGAACATGAAAATTTCGTTCGCCATCGTGATTGTATGTTGATGCTGAAGAGACTAAGTAATTCATTATGTAGTGTTGACAAGCAGCTGCTCTCTCAATTAAAAGAAGAAGTAAAATATTCTATATATGTAATAATTCCTAGGTGGTACAAAGAAATTTTCCACAAGAAGTTACAATTCCGAGGCGATGATGAAATAGCTGGCTCTTCTGTTCGAAATGGAAATTTTATGATGTGTCTGGAACTTATTGCAGAATTTGACCCTTTTTTTACAAAATCACCTATCTCAATGTCAAAATTCTGGCAAAGAAAGCACTTCTTATTTATCACATAGCACTTACGAAGAAATTATCCAAAATTATAGCTAGAAAGGTAATCAGTGAAATAGTGAAAGCAATTTAGGAAAAAGTATTTTTTCTATTATTGTTGATTCCAACTCCAGACCATTAACTCATAAGGAATCAGCTGAGACTTTATCATCCATCAGATATGTTAGCAAGAAGGTACGCCCAAGAACGCTTTTTTAAGAATTTATTAAAATACTGTTCATGACAGGTAAAGAAAACCGTGATGATTTTCCTCAACAGCAAAAATGAATTAGACATAAGCAGCTGTCGGGGTCAAACGTATGATAATGCTGCTAATATGTCAGAAATATATTCTGGCCTGCAAACAAGAATTAAAGAGGTCAACGCATCTAGCATATTTTCATACCAATGTTCAGCTCAATTTCCCTTAATTTAGTGGGATTCTAAGCGCTGGCCACATGTTGTAAACAGGCGGTTTCTTTTTTTTGCTTTGCTTCAAAATCTTTATAATTTTTTCTTCGGGCTCTACGCATCGTTGGGGTATCTTAGAATCTTCCTTCAAAAAATATACTGTCAAAACACTATGTGGGACAAAGTGGTCAGCTGGAGTGAAGCTTGTAAAAGTCTAAACAAAGGTTTGGAAGCTATTGTTAAGGCTTTAATCTATATCTGAAGATAAAATGAGAGAACCAGTCATTCACGCAAGAGGCAAGGGAATTTTGAAAAAATTTTGAGTTCCTAAGAATACTTTTTATGTCTGGAATATGGAACCAATACTGAAAGATTTGATTCTGTAATAAAAATTGCAAATCTGAAGATATGGATGTTCGGCCACCGTTATTTAATTTGGTATAACTCTCTGTGTAGTTAGTTAATGAAATTAGTTCATTAGAAACCTACAAAAATTGTGCCAAAGAAAAATTAAAAATCTTTACACAAAAACATCAAGAATGTATCTAAACTAAGATCTGAGAAAGATGAAAATTATCAAATATGCATTCTTCAAGCAAGCTTCAATACTATACTAGATAAGCTGTCAACAGAATTAAATAGGCGAAGTTTTGCATACAGCAAATTTTCAGAAAAGTTTTTATTCTTATCAAATCTCACCGAAACCGACCCAGACGACATTCATAAATCAGCTAAATTATTACAAAAAATCTATCGATCCGACTTAGAAAATTTTGGAGCAGAATACATTCATTTAAAATGTTTGGTTTTAGAAGAAGGTAATGGCAGTCAAACCTTGTCCCAATTAAACAAATATTTATATAACAAAAGCCTTCATGATATATATCCAAATCTGAATATTGCTTTAAAATTATTTTTATGTACTCCTGCGACAAACTGCTCAGCTGAAAGATCATTCTCCACACTTAGAAGAGTTAAAGATTATTTACGTTCGTCCCAGTCCAAACAGCATTTAGTTCATCTTGCTGTACTTGCTATTGAAAATTATTTCACCGTAAAATTAGATTACGAAGATATTATTAACAAATTTGCTAACGAAAAGGCAAGACGAAAACCTGTAATGAATCATTAATTTGACATGTAGATGTAATAATGTAAGTATATATATATATATATATATATATATATATATATATATATATATATATATATATATATATATATATATAAATATATAGTATAATATGTAGGTAAGGAGCTCCAAATATTTTTGGGCCCATGGGCGCTAGACTAGTATCAGTGACGGAGGCAAGAATCGAGAAGTCGTTGGTAGTGATGGGATGATCTTTTTCGTGGCTATGGCTACGTATGGATGAAAATTCAGGTGAGGATAGAGGAAGATTGGTACGGAAAGAAAAACCCTTGTGTTTGGCAATCCTGATGCAAAGTTGTAGGCCTGTTTGACCTACATAGCGGGCATTACAGCCAGCACACTTATACAAGTAGACTATCGAGGAGTGCAACTCTTTAGGAATTAAATCTTTGGACCTGAAAAAGTTACTAATTTTGAAGTTATTAGTAGGAATAAAAATAAAGGTGGCAAATGGGAAGTGTCTCGTTAATATAGGTCTGAGGGTTCTAATAAGGGTGTCGGTGAATCGACCTGTGTAAGGAATCTTCAGGTAAATTTTCTGTTTAGGGACATCAAAAGTGGGAGTAGGTGGTCTAAAATGGTTCTCAAGGAAGTTAAATATGATTTTATCAACAAGGTATGAAGGAAAGAGATTAAAATTAGCGAAGCTCCTTAAATATTGGAGTTCTGAATGAAAAGAAATCCAGGAGGAACATACCTTAAAGGCCCGGTTTATTCTGCCTGTAAAGCCGGACAATTTAAATTTATCTGGAAGAAAGCTGAAGAAGTGAGTGCCTAATTGGGTGGAGGTCGGCTTGCGGTAAATCTGTGTAGAAAAGGAACCATTAGTGCGAGAGACGCCAACATCAAGAAACGGAAGGAATCCATCCACTTCACATTCCATGGAAAATTTGATATTTTTATGTTGCTTATTAAGGAAATTTAAAAATAAGTCGGCATGTTCTTTGTTAGAAAAAATTAAGAAGCAGTCATCCACATATCTTTTGTAGACAATGGGTTTGAAGGCTGGGGGGCATTTTTCGAGCCAAGACTGTTCATGATAGCAGAGGAAGGCGTTGGCGAAAGAGGGACCCAGAGGTGAACCCATAGCCACACCATCAATCTGTTGATAAAGGATGTTATTAAACAGAAAAATAGAATCTGAGGTGGCTAAATTGATAAATTTTGTAAATTGTCTCTTATTGAGACCTCCTATAAATTCTTGGTTAGAAAACAAAGTATTGGAAATGATTTCACGGGTTTCGGCAACAGGAACGTTAGTAAAAAGGGACTGAATATCAAAACTCACCATAAAGGCTTGAGGGAGTGAAAGAGATGAAATATAATCCACGAATTCAAAAGAACTATGAAGGGTATGTTGGTTGTGGGTAATGGGGTCAATCAATGGTACAAGAAATTTCGAAAGACTGTAGGTGGGGGTGTTAAGAGCTGAGAGGATAGGACGGAGGGGGACGTCAGGTTTGTGGGTTTTGGGAAGCCCATACAGTAAGCCTGGCTGGCTACCAGATACGTGAAGTGAGTCAAAGTTAGAGTTGACAGATTTTAGGGACCTGACAAAGTTATTAATCTTATCCTCTACTCTAAGTAAATGTTTAAAAATACAACCTGTAAGCAGTTTAAATTTTGAGACATCGTTCAAAATGTTGTTCATTTTATGAAGATAGGATGCTTTATTAAGAAGCACTACCCCTTTTCCCTTGTCGGGGCGACAAATGATGATGGATTTGTCCTTTCCTAAGTCTCTCAAAATATTGAGATCCTTAAAGCTAAAAACAGGGGAGAAAATTTTCTTTGAGTTAAATGAGTAGAAGACTAGTCCTAAGGAGAGGATTCTAGTTTCAGCCATGGTCAGGGCTCTGGAACTGAAGTTGGTAATTACGGAACTGCGATTAATATTCAAGTTACTAATAAGGCCCAGCCTTTCCAGTTTAATAGTTTGTCTTTGTAAAGTGGACGTCTTAAAGATACTCACCCTCCGATTCACAAGGTACCGGAGATAACCAAAATCCAACCAAGAGACATCGTTACGAAAACCGACACGAGCTCTATCCAACTGTTCCTCCAGTCTAAGCTTCAACCTCTGTTTGTATTGGAGTTCGGAGACCAGAAGTTTAGAAGTCCA